>CAIGRO010227655.1:0-11415 GCA_903798355.1 Fraxinus baroniana | reverse complement strand
CCCGAACCTAATTTCAAAAACCTTTATGTTCCCTCACCTCACTCCCCACGCCACTACCCCAACCCTCCACCCATAAATCCGTTTTCCTCTCGAAAATTATCTGGCATTTTCTGCATATTTCGTCTTTTGATAAGAAATGGTGTCCAAAATTGCGAAGAGAACCCCCACAAAATCCATCAAGAACAGGAGAAACATCACCCAGCAGTGCCGCCGTGGCCGGAAGAAGTCTCCGATTAAGAATGCCTCCGCCACCGCCTCCGCGGTCGTTGCTTCCATCAACAAGTCTATTTATACTTGCCAACGCCGCCTTATCAAGATTTTCACAAAATTAGCTCGCATTGCCACCCCAAAGAAGACCTCACATAAGAAAGGGTACCAAATCCTTCAAAAAGTCCATGCGGACCCGCCAAATTCTACCCGCAGATCACTTTTTCATGAAAAGATTCCTCTACCTCCGTTGCTTTCGCCTGAGAAGAAGACTATTTTTCTCGACTTAGACGAAACCTTGGTGCATTCCAAGCCAAACCCACCTCCTGAGAAGTACGATTTCATTGTTAGGCCAGTGCTTGATGGAGAAAAGGTCGAATTCTATGTGTTGAAGAGGCCATTTGTAGATGAATTTCTGGAATTTTTGAGCCAGAGATTTGAGATCGTGGTGTTTACTGCTGGAATTGAGGAGTATGCCTCGCTCGTGCTCGATAGGTTGGACTGGAGATCCCGGATATCATATCGACTGTACCGGGATTCGTGCAAAGAAGTTGATGGGAAATTCGTGAAGGATCTGTCTGAGATTGGGAGGGATCTCGGGAGGGTGGCCATCGTTGATGACAATCCGAATTCATATATGTTTCAGACCGATAATGCTATTCCTATTCGACCCTTTGTCGATGATCTAGGAGATGGAGAATTGAAGAAGTTGATTAAATTCTTTGAAGGACGTGATTCAATTGAGGACATGAGGGATGTTGTGAAGGTTTATCTTGCTGATGAAGAAGGGGAAAAGAAGGTGGAAGTTTAGTATCAGTTATTTATTTATTTTTTCTCCATTTTGTTGTTATGTTCATTTTTTTAGTTTTCTTTTCAAACCAGCCTGTGTACAATTTTGAACATACTGTGTTCAATTTGAAATCAGAAAGGAAACTGGGAATATCAAGTATACAAAATTTGTCAAAATTTCACTTGTTCAAAACTGTTTTTAGTACCTTTATCATTTTTGGATTTCCCTGGACATACTTCAAATAACAATGAGAGAAACATCGGAGCATATTTGGTACGTAACATAAGACTGAATACAAGAAAGCAATACAGTGCAGTAGGCCCACACATAAGTGCCTATGAAGGAGAAGCCTCATTTAGCATCTTACTTTGTGGTTCCCCAGCTGGTATGCCTTATCCTATTAACAATGCAAAACTGGGATTTGGTCTGAGCAATATGGCTAGGTCAGTATTTTAACCTTTTTCTTTCTTTCTTAACATTGTTGAATACTATTTAATCTACAGCATAGAACATGCTATGAATTTCATTTGTTAGCTTGAAACTTGAGAGTGAGTTGGGTTCAGTAGATGAAATGCATATTTATCTGTGCTCTACTGGCTGCGTCAATGTCGGAAAACTCCCTACATCTCTACTACTTGGCTAGGATATAGCTAATCTTGTTTATCTGATAAGAATGTCCCTTGGTTTTCCTCGGGTGCCAACTGTGGAGAGGAATGCAATCAACTAGGGAACGAATCCACATCGAGTGCATGTTTACATATATCATATATGTAGTATTGAATAGCACTTGATAATACAATTAAAAAGATTTTAGCTTCTTTAATATTACGACACCACAAGAGGACCCATAAAGACTGCAAAAACCTATATGAAATACACAATACAATGCAAGTACATCTGCTTGTCTAAGAGATCGATAACGACGATGCATAAACCAATGATTTTTGAGTCTCATGTATGACTTTCACATCGTCTTGTTTGAGGTGCTCAGAAAACTTCAGAACAGAGAAATGGCAAAATGCGGTAATAGATTGACCAACCCTTCTACCAAATTTTTCTGAAAAACTTGCATAAAAAAAAAAAAAAAAATAGATATTGACAGCTCCTTGAATGGGAAAGGACTCGCCAAATGCATCTATTACTTAAAAAGGAGAAAAACCCAAGGATAAAGAATCCTTCCCAATTCAAAATAAATAAGATCCTTCATTCACAGTCGAGGAGCTATCACCAGAGAATGTTGCACCGTGAAGACACAATGTATGACACGACCGATGCATCACATTATACCATAACTTTTATGCACAACGTTTAAACCGTATGTCAAAAACAAGGCTTATCAATCACAAAGCAGAGAAAAATTGTCTTCCAAAGCATCCATTTAGTGCCTCTTGTTCAATATATACCTTGTACCGATTGTCAGAAGCTAATCTGCCATAATCAGAAGTTTGCAACTTCGCAATTTGAACCAACAACATTAAACCTCCGAAAACAAGGAAATCTTCATCCCCTAAAACCCATAAGCTACTCTTATAACATCACAACCAACCACTTCAAATTAACAAGAAAATCATGTATTAACTATCACCAGAACATATAAGCTAATCCAAAGGCAGTCTTCCCAATTGAAAGCCCCCTCATGATCTTGATCGTGTAGCATAGTTCCTTTTTTCTCCCCTCAGATAGAATTTCACTAAAAACACAGCATACATAACCCAGACATGTGATATTCAACCCTATAAATTACCAATTTCGAACTAAATTTCATGAATTTAACAATAAATCCATCAACGAGTATTATCAGTACTTCCACTGCAAGACTTAATGCACTCATAAAGTTCAAAAATTGTATAAGAAAAAAGGGGAAGATTAGACGGTAGCCGTAGTTCTGCGTATAGAAAGGATTATAAAATGGACTATCAAAATCGTACTTGAAAATCCATTTTCTATCGAGTTTTGACATCATTCCACAAAAATTACAAATGAACTCGAAAGTTCAAAAATAAGAAAACCAAATTGGCCCATGCAGGTCTCGAACCTGCGACCTTCGCGTTATTAGCACGACGCTCTAACCAACTGAGCTAATAGGCCACTATGGACAATATTTGTCTTTGTCTAATAAAGATTGTTGTATGATCTCCCGTAGTTAGGAAAACCTAAAAGAAATACATTGGGTATTAGTTTTTCTTTCGAGTTATTGAATTTAATAAATTAACTATTTACAAGTAAATATGTTAGAAAGAGCTTCAATTGATCACAAGTTAGCAATAGGGGTCGATTAGTAGAAAGCAAGGATTTTCGAGACATCCCTTTTTCAGACAAACCGACCACACTAGTAGCCCAGTTCAAGACAAACCCTTGTATTCACCCGGAGGGATCAAGGGAACTTATCCAGAAATTCATAACAAAAATCTATTATTTTTAGACATCCATAATATATTCCAATTACTAAAATCAATGCACCACAACAATCAACAGAAGCGTTCAGTTCTACAAAGAAACAGAATCAAAATTGAAATATAATATGAACCGAGCAGATGCAATTACGTTAGCTAATTATAGTATCATACTCCGTTTGTTGTTTCTTTTTAACATGAAAAAAAGAAGAATAAATAGACGAGGGGGGGGGCAAGAAGCCTTTTCCTACACAATTAGAATAGGTTCTCCACAATTACACCCTACCAAAACAAATCGAGACCTGTTTATATTTTTCATTTTTCATGTTTTTGGATTTTCCTTTTCTTTGCAATCAATAAAAAAGAGTAAACAATCTATCTGGTGCTTGAGTTCCCAAGAGTGAGCTCAAGATCATCGGGAGCACATTCATCGTGGATTATCTCTCCTTCCCATGGTTTCACTAGTCCCTTTGTGTTACTGCCAAATGCAAACTCAGTCGCAATTGCATCTGACATGGGAACATCAGCAGTTTGGTCAATGCCCGATGGAACAGCAGGAGAGCATGTCCCACTTTGCCCTGGGGTCCACATACGAGACCCCCCATTCGAAAATGGCTCCCTAAGGCCAAATGGATTTGCTGAGACCAGGCTGAATGTAGGAGAAGAAGGTCCATCATTGGGAGTTTGCACACCAGAAAGCCATCCAGAATCAGGCGGAGTTTGACGACCCGGACTTGGTGGAGAAGAAGAGGGTAGGAATGGATAGTGTTGGCCTCCCCAGGCTGAATCAACTGTCAGATTATCCCAGTTGGCCTTCATTCTAGGCGTACGAGCAGTAGGCGAGCTCAATGGCGGGGTGACAGGAGCACTAATAGAACCTCCAGGGATGCATATGTGCCGTAGCTTGAATGGAGGGGGTGAGGAGCCAGAAGACAAATTTTTAAGCCATGGGACAAGGGAATTAGGATCAGCAGTATTAATGATATTACTAGCATAATGTGATGAGACTGGGCTCGGAAAGGAAGATGACGTGGGGCTCGGATTGAAAGATGCTCCTGGGCTTGGTTGGTATGATGAGCAAGGGCTTACTGTTGCTGAAACACCCATGGTATTCGTATGTTCCACAGGTTTGCATCCCTGAGAAAGATGGTACATCATTAACAGCTAGAAGAAGAACATTAAACATCCAATGGTTTTGCAAACACAAGAAATATGTAAAGATTCACAAGTACAGCAAAAAATCAGGTGATCTTAACAATTGTGCATCATGATCGAGCAATATAAAGATGAGCAAGCCCCATATCAGTAAGTAGTACACTCAGTTTTCTAGACCTCAACAATTTGTAAAAAAATTGAGTTGCTGTAACTATGTTATCATAGAATCTAACATAGAGAGATGCACAGAATTGGTCCCCTGTTGTAAACCATGTCATAGCTATCATAAGATCAACCGTTTCTAAACGAAAACAGTAATAATCTACCATCCAAGGTCAAACAGAAAGCAATTATTTCAATTGTTCAGCCATTATATTCAGCAGAAGAGTTACTTTCCCACCCAAATACTTGAAAAAGAAGCCCCCGGAAAACCCTTAAGATGTCAAGTGGAATTGTTTAGAAGAAAAGCATGCGTATGCAATATTGACCTATGCATCTAAAATTTGTTAGATTTTGAAAAAGACCTGAAGGTCCAATTCAATGTGTACTGACAATCACGTAACAAGAAACGTAATCTAATATCATCACCTACAAAGAGAGCAGAACCACAATAGGTTGGTAGGTACAATCCCTCATTAGAAGTGTATCCACGCATATCGAATTTGATGATCCCTCCACCTCTTACATAATCATTGGGAGATGAACCAAAAATTGGACACAAATAGCTTGTTACAGATCTACTCAACATTATTATTCGTAACATGTCACGCGATCTACAAAAGAGTTAACATCTACATCCACCATATTTTAATCATACAGCATAGACAATGGTATAATGATGATTTAAAAAGTGAAAAAAAAAACCCCAACAACAACATGGCCCACAATGGAGAATCCAATACCACCTCATACTCAAATCACTCATGCTTCACTAAAGGTCAATAAAGAGAGATTATAACCTCCGAAATCTCAGGCAATCACTAATTTGACCAAAAAGATTGAACAGCTTTACTTTTACGAAAGAGTAATTTTAACTTTTGAGAAAGTAATATGCAATTTCCTGGACAACTCAATTGTTGTACCGTGCGCCATAAAGAAATTTACACACTTTAAATGAATAGGTAACTATGGGATTAGAATTCAGGTATTTTGTCGGTTTATGATTTAAATTCAGGCAATTAGCTGTTTCGTTATGATGATAATATTTTGTGGTCTGCACGCATTAGCCCCTGTTTGGTTTTGCTTAACATCATCTTGATAAAAATTGTGTGATTCAAAAGTTTACTAAAGTTGTAGCAGCCATTAAATATTTGATTAAAATTATTGTGACTTCCACTTAAACTTTTATCAACTGCCCACTGCTATCGTGCGCCAGATGCATACAGCGGACATTAGCTCTCAGTACCCAAAAAGCGAACAGCTTGAGCTGTGCATCGATGCACCTGCCGGTCGGATCAGCAGCTTACAACGCGCTAACATATACAGCGCATTTTAGCACGCAACCACGTCTCAAAACTCAGAATCTCTAATGATTACGAAGTAAAAAAAAAAGAATCTTAATAACTTTTCAATCAAATTCAGAAAATTTTAAGAAACTCTCGACCGAAATGTGAATAAAAAAGATTGATTAGAAATTGCACAATCGGAGGAATTGAATTTGAAAAGTACCTTTCTATAAGTTGTTCCATCTTCTTCAACGATCCAACCAGCTTCATTACACAGAGCTTTGAGAACCTCGTTGTTATCACAGTGTTTGGGGAGCTTGTAATTACCGTACATCCTCAAGCCTGCGAAGATCTTGGCGGCGATTGCCCTCCGGCGCCGCTCCCTCCGCTTGTTGTTCTCCCTCTCCTTCCATGTCGGCAGTCTCGTCCCCGACGTCATCACCGGAAACTAAATCGAACCGGACAGGAATAAAAAAAGAACCGGATTGAGAGGACGCGCTTCGATTGGGATAGTAAGGGAGACTTGATATGGAAAGGGAAGAAGACCACGGCTAAATCCTAAAGCTAGATTTGTGCTGTGGCAGGACGGTTTTGCCACTAAAAAGAATATAAATTACGAGGCTACACGTTGTCTTCTTTATTTTCCTAAATATTCTGTGTTTTTAATGTCCTGAAAATGCGGGTCGGTGCACGTGTTTAGTAATAATTTTCTTCTTAAGAAATAATTTATTTATTTTTGTCTTACTCACTCCTAAATTATTGAGTTTGATCCTCAAGTGTCCCATGTCTGTTTTATGTGCAAACAAGTGCATCTGATTTCGACATTGTATGTTGGTGTGTTTAAGGATTTCATAAGACAAGAAAAGAAAAGGAATTAAAATCAATTGTTTTAATTTATTGAATTTTAACTCCATCCACTTTTAAGTATTTTACAATAGAATAACAATAATTTAGTATTCGATAAATGAATAGCCTTGGTTAAATAATATTTTTGGCCGATTTCGATTTGAGGATAACGTGCTAAGCTTACACTTCACAAAATTTAAAAGATAATATATTTTAAGTTTTTCTTTTATTATTCTTCTTTTGGCTCAATAATTAAGAGGCAATTTGAACAAGAAAGCAAGAAATAATAAAAATAATATATGAAAAAAGGTCACCCAACTTTTTTGAAAAAAATAAATAAATTACGAAAGGCTAAAAGGTCTAGGCCTCGTTTGACAGATATTAAAATCTAATTAAAATTGAAAATATAGTTGTTATTGAATCCCACTCGTCTAATAAAAGTCAACAATAACGACTAATTTTTTTAATTTTAATTCGATTTTAATCTCTACTGAACGGGGTCTAACCTAATGTCAAGTTTAAGATGAAGCGCCAATAGTTCCTTTTCAATTTTTATTTTTTCTAAATAGGGGATATTTTTAGTTGACTAAAAGCAATGGTTTTGTAGTCCATCGAAAGATGTGGACTGTGGACATTTTTTCTTTTTCTCTCTTTTTTATTTTATATTATATATACAAAAGAAAAGATGTGAACATGTTTTGTAGACTAATTTCTTCTAGACTTCTACTAACATTAAATCAAACACAATTACCAAGAAATTAAGATTATGCTTCTTCATCGAAATTCCATTCCATCGGGATGTTTCAAGTCAATAACCTTTCTTATTTTCTCTTACATCTATAATTCTCAAGTTTTTTACGCGATTTCAATTTTACGAGAGTTTAATCAAACTTCAATTAATACATTCGCTATATCTTGATTTCAGGATGCTTATAATTTTGGCATATGACAAATTTTGCTTTAAATAGATTTTGTAAGTGCCTACTTTTATATTTATCATTTCGTCAACGATCACTATTTTGATAATAACTTCATTCTCTTTTAAAATATTTGTTGATATGTCCTGTTAGGCAAATTTGTTGTCAAACGACCTCCCCGCACAATGATGTAAGTATTGTGTATTTCAGTCGGCATCGACCAAATGACTAAACGAATATCGACACCACAACTTGGTAAACTAATCAGATAATCACTTGAGCCATTTGAAGCAATCTAATTTAATTAGTACTGCTCATGACCGAATCCAAGACCTGGATGGCTCTTTCGGTTTGATAGCCCACCAATATATTCTCTATTGGGCCCTAATCTTTGTAACCTAAAGCCCATACCTAATTTCTTATATATGTACCGTGCCCGCTTGAGTGAGTTAATATAATTTAGCCCTTTATTTGAGAAAAATAGCGGCGGTCTCTTGCTTCTTGCTTTGTGCTCTCCGCCTCTTGCTTCGTGCTTTCACTGTGCTATTGCTTCTCACTTTTCTACAGCCTTAGTGGCTGTTTTCGGTGGCTATTATAACCTCCATTCTTACTTCTTAGAGTCCTTGTTGGTGGGCAGATTTCTTGAGCAACTGGTCGAGGGGTTTTGAGTTGGTTGGGATTGGGTTTTCTCTTTGTGGTGTCGATTGATCAATACTGAGCCTGGTTTCCTTGGTGCAATCTGTGAGTTTATTCCTCACATGTACTATATAGAAAATCACAATGTAAAAACGTCAAATATCACATGCAAAACAAAGTAAAGGTTTTGGAACTATACTATGATATTTTTTTACTATAAATTTGAACTTTCTTATTTGGAAACATATATGCATATTGACATTTCATTCCAACTTATACTATTGCGCTATTGCAATCTAAAACGGCGTCGACAAATCCAAGCCACACGTTTTGCTTGCACCCCTAGCATGGAGAACTAAATATTCAAGATAACTATCAAAGCACTAACGTCGCAAAACCGGACCATAGGGTAAGAAATTAAGATTAAAATTTAACATAAAATGGTTGCTAACGACATGTCCAACGCGCAACGATAATCCATTACATCAAATATCAACATCCCAAGATGCCGTTCGTCAACGTATGTGCATCACTTTTTTTCTTGAATATAATCATATGAGCTCTCTAATTTTATTAAAACTCAATTCTACCAAGTTATTTTCAATTGATGCAATAACGTTGTTTGAGTTTGTATATGAATAAGTAAAAGTTTTTTCCGAACAAATTTTTTTTTTTTTTAGTTTGGACGCATTTTTTTGGTACTCGCTATACTTCATTGCATTTTCATCAACAAACCAATAAGAGTGAGAATTTTGGGTGAAACTTATCATCAATCGTCTTTGCTAATCATTCTATTTCCGCAAGGGATTGATTGGAAGATCGAATAAAGGTACAACACATACAAGGAGTCACATTTCCTATTTGATTCAAGTCTTCAAGATCTCTACCTTATAAACGGGGCTCTAGCTTTGAACTTAAAATGAAAAAACAAAGATGGCTAGTTCAAGCGTTCAAGGAGTACTAATAATGCAAATGTTGTAATTAAAAGAATAACATTTTTGGTTCTCATGTAAAAGAAAAATAACAAAATATAATTACATAATATAAAATAGCATGAACAAATGCCTACTTATAACCTAATAATAGGGTTCTTAAACTATCTCTTGTTCAAATTTTGGTTTTATATAAAATAACTTCTTCCATATAAAAATAGTTCTTATCACATTCCTCATATGCAAATTAGTGTTCTTAAAAATAAAAAATAAAAGGAAAGAAAGAAAAAGGAGTAAATGGTGACAATATCTAACCATCCAATCTTCTCCATGTGCTTTAACAGTTATCAATTATCAATAATACAAGGAACATGTTTGGTTTAGCTTATATGTAAATATTTTTTCTTATCTTGCTCATATTTAAAAAATAAAAAAATTTATCTTCGAGTAAAACTACATTTGCTGTCAAAACAAGTAATTTTTTTGAGTAAAAAAAGGGGTTAAATTCACGGTGGCCAAATGGCCATCCACTTTTAACTTGGTGTCCACATGACCACCAAACTTGATTTTGCTTCATCGTGGTCACTCAATTTTATATTTAGTGTCATCATGACCATCCAATTTGATTTTATTTCACCAAGATCATCCAATTTCATATAATATTTCACCATGGTTATTAAACTTCTTTTTACCATTTTCATTAATTTTAAAAGGGGAAAAAATGGTAATTTTGCATTATATATATAAAAGAAATTTAAATAAAAACGTATTTTTTAAAAAAAAAACTTAAATGGTCTATTATAAAATAAGTTTTATTTATTTAATTTTTAAAGAACATTTTTTTTCTAAGTAATTTTTTTAAAATATGTTTTTATTTTAATTTATTTTTCTAAGTAGCTTTTTTTTAAATAAGTTTTTATTTTATTTTATTGGTTTAATTAACTTTTTAAATAACTTTTATTTTATTTTGCTTTTTAAAATAATTTTTTATTTTACTTTTTTAAAAGTTATTATAATATTTGCAAATTTACCGTTTACCCCTTCTAGATTAATAAAAATGGTAAAAAGAAGTTGAGTGACCAAGGTGAAATGTTATATGAAACTGAGTTGTCATAGTCAAACATTATATGAATTGGATGGCTTTGGTGAAATAAAATCAAGTTGAGTGGTCATGTGGACACCAAATTTAAAGTGAGTGACCACCAATGAATTTAACCCATAAAAAACACTTATTTACCTTTAACCGTGTTTCTGTCTCTGTTTGACCCTCATTTTTTAAAAATACATTTACTCGTAATAGAATTGCACAAAAAAAATCGTGAAACCACAAACCGAACTAAAACCGTTGGTTCGGGTCCAAGTGGACTCGCGGTTTTTTTCTTCAAACCGAACCAAATCGTTTTAAAATGGTTTGATTTATGTTTCAATTTTCAAAAACCACATAAAACCGAGCCAAACCGTTTTTTATTTTTAAATTAAAAAATTAATTTTATTAACTTACAAATTTTATAGTTTTCACTTTTTAGAAAAAATACCAATTTAGCAATACAAATTACAACCAACCCATTAAAATAATCATATAAAGTAAATTAAATTCATCATTATTGGCCGATAGTTTTATAAGTCCACAATACACGTCGTAACCCGATATCTAATCTAAACTAAAATAAACCCTAAATCATATGAAAAAAAAAAAACATTTATTTTCAACAATCAAAATCATGATACAACAAAACTACGACAACAAATCACCCCCCACAATTTTAGAAGCTATATAAACTCTCATTTCTCAAACATTTGACGCTAACTTGCCACTGCTGAACAAAATGTGATTCTCAATCGCAAATCGTTAGTCGTCTTTTTCTTGTTAGTCTGCTAATTTCTACCCGAATCACCATTTCTCTCTTCTCTCTTGATAAGTCTTAGATTCTCATTCAAGTCATTTTTTTCATTATTCTTTCTTTTATTTGTTGTTTTACACTTGTGAGTTGTGATTTGAATTAAAAAAAAATGACTGTTTGTGTGCCTAGGTGATTAATGAACTATTTGTCGTTTAAAAAGAATGAAGGATAGAGCGTATTGATTGTATGAAAA
>CAIGRO010227647.1:0-22299 GCA_903798355.1 Fraxinus baroniana | reverse complement strand
GGTACTATGATGACCTCAAGTCAAAAGACCAATTCCACTAACGAACATTAGAGATTAACCACTGACACTCAGATAGTTATCCATGTGGAATCTCTCAGCGGGTCTCCAATGTTTTGTTCTATAACAAAACATCCACGTATTCATTCAAGTGTCACCACACTTTAACTTGTGAGGTCAGCTACTTAATTCACAAATAAGAAATGTCACACGTGATGGTCTATCTGTAATAATGATATCCGTATCTCGTTATTACATACGACCATGGATGATTTAAGATTCAGTCATATGTAATTTGTATCTCGCAATCAGAACTCCTTGTGATTAACAAATCACCAAGACTTGAATCTACGGATTCTATTATTTAATCTATCAGAATATTAATTCAATTAAATAATAGATTTGACCATAAATATGCATCGATTATATATACATTAAAAGTGTTTATACCCAAAGTAGATTGGGCCTAGGGCACAACACTAACAGTTTCTCTTTCCCTTTACACGTGAAATTAATATATTTTATATTCTATTACTACAATATTGATATATCACGATATGATGTGTTCTTCTTTTATGACAGGTACTTCAAAAGAGATGCTAATTAGCTTTAACTTGGCAATTCATCAGTATGGAATTATAGAAATTACTCAAAATACCTTTCATTTGTTGATTATGTTATTCATATAAATAATCGTATCTAATTGAACCACAGGGCAGACAGTGAGGGGCCCCACACCTTACATGAAAATATTGACGAATTGTTATATATGTGGAGAGGACTTCTATCCCATGGTACGAAATTGGATTGATCCCCTTTTGAGCGGAGGCCCTAGTAGGAACCAGACCTGACGAGGCAAATGGCGAGATCCCTAATAGATCTTGTGGTAAAATGATTGGCAAGACAATTCACTGCCAAAGTCGCCCTTGTACACCTACACAGTCAAACCCCACTTGCAAAAACTAGGACATATAGATATGAAAAAGGTCCAAGCATTTAATGCCTTGATTGATTGATTGATGCACGCAACAATAGCCAATTGATATAGTGAGGCCATGTGCCCTATCATTCGACGGGCCTCGTTTGTCTTACTTAAGTATAAAAGTTCATGCTTAGTGCCTTTCAAAGGTAATGCAAGTTTAGACTCACAAGCCTATATTCTTGCTATACACACTTTTAGTGTTCTACTCTCAAGCCAATCCTCCTTTTGTCGATTGGAGGCTTACGTTCTAAGCTCATCCACGCCCTTAATGATTCCTCTAGCTGACTCGACCATTTAACCAATGATGTGTCTAAGTGTGTTGGGATCTAGCTTACATGGACGTGAGGGTTTTAAGATCTGTTGGCCACATCTTTAGTACAATTCGACACCATAACCACAAACAACCTTGTGGTAAAAGTATCTAGAGCAAAACCTTGAAGAAATGCTTAGTTTTGGAAGAAAGAACTGCAAAAGAGAGGGTACCTAAAGTACCTACTCTTTAAAGTCAAATACTCACTATGAGTTCCAGCCACCACGGATCGTACAGTGGAAATAGGCGACAAGAGGCCTCTGAGAAAAGATTCTCTATACAAATGTGAACATGCGTCGCCCTCATCACCAACACAAGTGAGATGGTACCACAACACACCTATCCAGGAAAGTAGGGAAAATGGCCTCAAACATGAGGAACATAGCCGAACAAAACGCTGCCATGCAACAATTACTCATGTAAATGCATCAGTAGGTAGGATCCCAAGCACCTTGACATGGAATGTTTTCCTCAAATGCGTGGCAGCGGTGGCAACTCAGTGGAAGTAGATACCTCCACCACTATGTTACAAGCCAACCTAGCAATAAAGTGCCACAGGAGGAAAACGTTTTGCCAGAATACACTCAAGAGCCTAAACCTCAAAGGTCCAACGTCTTTGATGGGATTAAACCCTCAAGTCTAATAAATAGGTCCCATTAGCCACCCCTATCCAAAGAGATCAAGAACAATACCAAGGAAATGAGCACTTTCACCTGAAATAGGGTGAAAGAAGAGATGAGGTGAACTTGGGAAATCAAACAAGAATGTCGCAACCCCATAAAAAGAGGAAAATGATTGTGATAGCCCATGCAGATCATTTAAGTTGGATGATGACAACGACAACATGCCCTTCTCCCAAAAATTGAGAAACGTCCCGATCCCAATAGACTTTGTGCCCCCAAAGATACCTAAATATGAAGGGAAAGGTAATTCGACAAAACACCTCAACAACTCTAAGACCCACTTATCTCTACGGGAGCTTCGTCGATGCTAAAGTGCAGAGCTTTTCACCTAACGCTAATGGAGGCTGCAAAAATTTATTACAGCTGCATCCCAGTAGGTAGCATCAGAAGTTGGCCGACCTCAAAAAGGCCTTCCTAAACCAATACATATCCAGTAAAGAAGGAGAAGCCCCCATCCAAAGGCTATAAGACATGAGACAGCATGCATGTGAAACCTTGAAAGTTGACTCATTTTACGAACGAAATTACCTATTGTGAGAAAGTTACGGATAGAGAGGCCCTTTTTGCCCTAAGGGGGGCCTCAACATGAATACCCTATTCTGGATGGATGTGTGAAATTGAAACCCCACTTCCTACGATGCTTTGGTGGAGATGATGAGAAGCGAGATCGTCAATGAGGGCTGATTGACCACTGCAATAGAACCTCATTGGGACTCCCACTACCCCAAAGACAGAAAAGATGCCATGTATCCCACTTCGTAGACAAGCACTGGACCCAAGCGGGATAGACCATAGTCCCCACCTCAGGCTAAGTGCTAGCGATAGGCATGCTTAACGTAGTGCTCTCTTTGACGTATGAAGAAGTTGGACCAAAGGCTTAAAGGTAACCAAACTCATCCAGAGGAAGAAGCTGATGGAGAAACAAAGAACCTCGAGATAGGCAATACTGTGCATATCATCGAACTAATAGCCATAGTACTGAGAACTGCCTATCTAGGCCATATCATGAAGGACCCACTAGCCCCCGCATTGAGGATAGAAATACTCGTCAAACACAAAGAAATGTACCCTAGCCTAGGCAAACGAGTCGAGGTGGTACCGTGCGAACGAATCATCTCGACAGGAACACGATGAAGATAGAAGTAGGACAAGGGAGCAGAGGCCCATAAGAGAGCCTTCGGATAATGCTGATAATGCTCACATCAGAGAAATCGACACCATCATAGGTGGCACACATATAGGGAGAGATTCTAAGAACGCACTAAGGAACTACGTAAGGGAAGTGAAAGACCCCCTATGGCGAACTACTTGATCAATAACACTGGCTGTGAATTTGGGAACACCCCACCAATCACTTTTTCCTTGACGGACACTGTGGGAGTTCACTACACATAGTATAACGTACTGGTGGAACGAGTTGTCATAGCTAGAAACGGATTGAGGACCTTGTTGGTGGACAATGGAAGTTCGGTTAATATCCTCTTCGAAACCAACTTCGACAAAATGATGGTGGACCACAAGCTCACCCCTATGACTGCTCTCTTGTATAGATTTACTGGTGATAACATCATCCTTTGAGAGAGGATCACATTGGCAGTGGAAATGGGAAAATCCCCATTTAAGGCTCATATCTTCATGGAGTTCCTTGTTGTAGACCACCGATCTACCAACCACAGAGTATTAGGACGACCCGCCTTAAAGGAACTCGAGGTTGTAACATCCATGCTTCACTTATGTATAATGTTTCCTACCAAGGAAGGAATTGCCACAGTACGAGGGGATCAGAAAGGATCAAGGGAATGCTACCTCAGCTCCTTATGAAAATTTGAGCCTCGTAGTGTAAACATGGTTTTGATGGATGCTGAGATGGTTAACGCACCTAAGGAAGGTCCTACCCTTAAACAGGGGGAAGACGTCTATGTGATAGATGCCCCTGAAGAAGGGGTCAACTAAAGTGGATTTAGACCCCAGAGTCACGGAATCAAACTCACAGGCAACCCTGGTATAGGAGCTTGAGTTTTTCCATGTCTACTCACTTGATCCCACAAGGGTGCTATAAATACTAAAGAAGCTCGAATCGAAAGATAAAGTCAGGCTTAAGGACTTTTTGATTAACAACTTGGATATGTTTACTTGGAAACACGAGGACATGGTGGGTATTGACCCCAGAGTCAGTTGCCATCTCCTTAATTTGGACCCAAAGTTCACTCCTCACAGGTAAAAAATGAGAGCCCTAAACTTAGAAGGATACATAGCCCTAAAAGAGGAGGTACAAAAGCTCATATCTAATGGGTTTATCAAGAAGGCAGTGTACCAAAGTGGATATCAAAGCATATCTTGGTGAAGAAAGCCAATGGCAAGTGGAGGTTTTGAGACTTCTCCAACCTCAACCAAGCTTGCCCAATAGATAGTTTATCGTTCCCAATGATCGACCAGCTAGTTGATTCTACTACATGCCATGAACTCTTGAGTTTCATTGATGCATACTCAGGGTACAACCAGATCCCCAACAAGCCCAAGAAAGTATAGTATTTGACAGGGCGCCTTGCACCACTTTATCTCCAAGGCAACAGATCGATGCCTTCCTTTTTTTAAAATCTTAAAAGGGAAAAAAGATTCCAATAGAGTGAAGAGTGTGAAGATGAGTTATGAAAAAGCACTTGGGGGCAAGCCCCCCCTTCTCTTAAAGCCCAAAGAAGGAGAAACATCACTACTTTATCTAGCAATAAGCACCAATGTTGTAGGTTCGATGCTGGTAAAGAAAGAGAGCGGCACTCAATTACTTGTCTATTACGTAAGCAAGGCTCTCCTACCAGCTAAAACTCTCTATACTAATATGAAAGAGCTCGCTTTGTCCCTTATGATCGCTTCTAGGAAGCTAAGGCCATACTTTTAGGCCCATAGTATAAAGGCTGATATATCATGGAGGTTGATGAAATGGGCTGTTGAATTAAGCGAATCTGACATTACATAGCTACCAAGAACATCAATGAAGGGGCAGACAGTGGTGGACTTCATAGCAGAATTTACAAAGATAATAAACATAAATGAAACGGTGGACCCCCGAGCCTGAAAACTATTTGTTGACGGATCCGTCGGAGAAATAGGATCAGGGGCTGGTGTACTGCTAGAGAGCCTGTAGGGTCACAAACTTAATTGTATAGTGAGGTTTGGATTTAAAACTTCCAACAATGTAGTTGAGTATGAGGCTCTTTTAGTGGACCTCAGATTGGCCAAAGAGATGCAGGTCAAGAACTTGACAGTTCGAAGTAACTCTCAACTAATCGTAAGGGTCAACGCCAGTTTTGTAATTGAGGATAAAGGCATAGCAGCATACCTGAAGAAGGTTATGGAGAACCTACACGTAGATGCCTTATCGAAATTAGCTAGTAGCAAAGTCTCAAAATTGCTCATAATTGTATCGGTTGAATACTTCCCCAGACCTTCCATAGCCAAAGTGGAAGATGTGATGTGGGTTGAAGGAACCCCACAATGGATGCAACATATTATAGCTTACCTCAAAGATCACATCTTGCCAAAAAGTAAGGAAAATGCTCACAAGCTCAGACAAAGAGTCGCTCGCTATGTATTCCAAGACGAAGTACTTTACAAAAGGGGTTTTTCATCCCCCTCCTGCGCTGCACTGGAAGGGAGGAGACTAATTACGTCTTGCCAAAAATCCATGAAAGAATATGCAGTAACCACATAGGGGGCCCAGCATTGTCCCATAAAGCACTGAGGCAAAGTTACTGGCCAACTTTTGAAAAAAGACGCTGTACAATTCGTGAAAAGATGCAACAAGTGCCAGCGCTTCTCCTCCATTCAAAGATAGCCAGTCCAAGAGTTGACCGTAGTATCTAGTCCCTGGTCGTTTGCCAAAGGGCTTATGCAAAAAGATAAAAGGAGTGCAAGCTATGTAATTATCGCCAATGATTACTTCACTAAGTGGGTCAAGGCAAAATCGTTAGCTAAGATAACTGAAGAAAACATTTATAACTTCATATGGAAGAACATCATATGCTAATTTGGAATTCCCCACTCAATCGTTAAGGACAACGGGTCGCAATTCGACAATAAGAAGCTCAAAGACCTATGTGACGAATTGGGTATCAAAAAGCACTTTTCTTCTCCTCACCACCCCCAGGCAAATGGCCAGGTCAAGGCAGTCAACAAAACTATAAAGTATCTTTTGAAAAAGAAACTCGATACATCAAAAGGCACATGGGTAGAGCTCTCTCATGTGCTATGGGCAATTCGCACAAACATTAATGGCAACATGTGAGACTCCCTTCTCCATGGTATATGGGGCTGAAGCCATGAGCCCGGTTGAAGTGGGTCTTCCTTCGTCCCGCCACTTACAATTCAACGAGGTATCTAATGATGAGATAAGGACATACGAGCTCGACTTCCTTGAAGAAAGGAGAGATGACTCTCAAACGAAGCTAGCCTCCTATCAAAGGAAAATGGCAAGGTACTATAATGCTAAGGTAAAGAAGAAATCATTCAAAAGAGGCGATCAGGTACTCAGAAGATTTTTTCTGTCCTCTAAAGAACTTGGCGTTGGCACGTTGGGTCCAAACTAGGAAGGCCCCTACCGTATATCAGGTGACGTTAGGCCAGAAACCTTCTTAATTGAGAATTCGAATGGGAAGGTGCAGCCCCACCCCTGGAATATTGAACATATGAGAATGTATTATCAGCTTAGGTTATGATCATTGCTTATGTGCCTCTTATGACTAATGTGTACACCTTTTATTTTTAACTGTGACAAGCTCAAATGTTAAATATGACAAGTTTAAACCGCTTTTGGTCAACTACAACAGCTATGGCGAGCCCATGAACTAGTTCGTATGTATGACGACCTTATACGTTCTATTTAGTCAAATCCAAATATGAGGAGCACACAAATGAAATCATGTATGACAAGCGCCTATATCATGATGATTTATTAGAACGATTAATGAAATCTTGGCGAGCCTACAGATTGTTTTAATTGTTTAAATTGTGATGAGCTCACGCGTTCTAATTGTCTAATCAAATTCAACTATGGCGAGCCCATTAGTAATTGACTTATTGGTTAAAAGCAACACCCATACATTAGGACTGTTTACATTGAATACGAATATGGCGAGCCCATGAACCATCAAATTAAGAATTGGAAAGATTTATTTACAACCAGATTGAACTCATTACAAAGAGACCATTACAAAAGAGGAGAGTGAGGGCCTATCCAAAGAAGTAGCAGTGCCATCATGCTGAGGCTCCTCAGGAGCATCTACTTCCTCCACTTGGGCTTTAGCTTCATTGGTAGGAGTGGGGTAGGAACTCTTCCTTTAAAGTAATGACATTCAGTTGAGGATGCAACTCGACGAGCCTTACAAGTACTTCGTTGTACGCAACTCCCCACCAGTATATACCAAGACCGTCGTACTGAGTTATCTCATGGAAGTGAGAAACGTACTCGTTTAGTGCCGTCATCCCAGCTCTCCTTAACTGCTGCCTCAGACCGTCCACTTCAACAATCAACTCCTTAACTTTAGGTTCCAGCTTTCCATTATCCTTATTAGCTACCTACAATGCTGACAAAGCGATTTTTCGCAAGTTATCAGAATTCTCCACTCGCTTCATCAGAGCATTGACTTCTGCTTTACAGAGATGGACTTCTTTCTTTAATTCATCGATTTCCTTAGTAATTGTATACACTCTCGACTCTACCTCGGCCTGCTTCATCTTGGAGGCCTCTTTGGCCACATTGGCCGAAGACGCCTTGGCCCTATTTGTCGTCACCTCAGCATTTTCCACCTTGGTAAGGTATTTCCTATTAATGCCCTACAGTGTCTCAGCTTCATTTAAACATTCAAGAAAAAACCTTGAGAGTGAGTCTTTAGAGCGAGACCCTCTATCATATCTACTGCCTCACAGGTCTCCGCATACGACAAGTACTTATTAGTCCAATACTTGTGATAGACCCTCCTAGATCCTTGGACCTCAATGGGGAGCATCTCCATCACCAGGGAGGTTATCTCATCAGCCCTCCCACCTAAAATGTTTTGGGCTTTTCCTTCAGAGGGAGCACACCTAGTATCTCTTCCCTTTTTCCCTTTCACGAAGCTTACTTCTTCCTCAGCAGCCTCCTCCACATCAACAATTTTTACGAAGGAAATGGGCTCGATAACGAAGGGGAAGGCCCAGTGTTCTTCAATAAAACCAGTTTCCTCTTAAAGGGCCTCCTCTTCTTTCTCCTTTTCTTTCTTTCCCTGCTCCTTTTCTCCTATATTCGTCGAAGGAGGTGGCAGATTCATTTTGGAGAGACGGGCCATCTTATCCCACTAGTTCTTGTATGAAGACGACCTGACACTTAAGGGATTCTTTTTCTGAGCCTCCCCTAGGCTCCTCAGTTGGAGCAAGTTGGGCTTTATATATTCTCTCTTGTCGTGTTACTCTACAAGTAAATAAACAATTAGAAAAATTATAGGAGATAGTGGTTCATAGGTAGAGAAGCAAATCGTCTTGTTTTACCTTTTGTAGCCATCAGTTAATGGGTGACGAAGAGGTTTTTCTTACTGAAGACGTTCTTGAAGTACCTTTTCTCTGCGGATGCTCGTATATTGCTTGAATAATGGCCCACTTAGATAGCTTGAGCTCGAACCGATTAGCTGTAGCTATATAAAGCTCGCGTTAGACAATAGCAAAATGAAAAAGGGGGGCAATACATTAAAGAAGCAGTGAAAGAAGGCTCGACTCACTATACTCATTATATTGGGTCGGTACGGTGATCTTTGGAACCACATCTCCTTCCATTGTCTACCGTGACCCCTAACCTAAAATCAGGATGACTTCCAATTTTTTATAGAAGTTAGGGTCCCCTAGATGAAAGGAGAATGTGGGCCCCAGGGATTTATACAGTTCCACCCTTTTTAATCACTTCCCTCCCTAGAGGCTTACGGTTGGAAGAGGGCTTGGAAAATGTGTGGAGGTGTATCCTCGCCAAGAGTGACCTCCTTCCAAAGAAGAGAGGCCCCTGCTAATTGGCTCCATGTGTTGGGAACTAGTTGGGTAGGGGCCAACTTATACTGCCTAAGAATATATCTGAAGAAGGGGTACAGGGGCAGCCTGATTTCCCCAACCAAAATGGCCTCACTCACTACCACACACCCCTCTCTAAAGAACCATGCCCTATTATTTGAGGTCGACATAAACATTTCATGTTGTCGGGGATCCTATTCCTATCACGAAAGGTCTCCAACTCACCCTCTTTTATATTTGTTGGCCACAAGGAGGTCCCCACCTAACGTTATAGTCTACATGACCCTCTGGCATCATCCATGTACTGTGAGGACCCTCCATGGCCTCCATAATCCTTTCAGTGGGGATTATAGAGGCCACTCCCACCTCGGCATAGATTAATGCCATATCTAGTTTGGAAGATCTTCGAGATGACTTCTTTAAAATGGAGGCCATTTTAGTGTGAATGGATTGGAAAATTTGAAGATGCTTAGATACTTACACAGGTCCTGGATGCCGAAAAATAAGAGGAATGGAGTTGCTCATCGGATAAGGAATGATAGAGGCTATGGAAAATTTTTAAGAATTTTAGTACCTAACTTTTGATTTTCATAAAGTGAAGAAAAGAGGAACAAGTAGTTTTTCAACCTTTTATATAGGCGTGGTGAATGAAAAGAAGCTCGACATATGTCCCAAGAGCCTCGCCTCGCATATTCTTGGGTTATCACTGGATTTGCCTACTAAATAGGCTCGTTTTTTACTTCCAGGGCCTTGCCACATATCTCCCAACCCCGTCGCAAGCTCCGATTAACAAAACCTTTTTCTTTCTCAGACTAGAAAGTCTACGCATTATATAAATAATCATACCTGGACTTCGGGGACTTATGTTACTCATATAAATAATCATATCTAATTGAACCACATGGCAGACTGTGAGGCCACACACCTTACATGGCAATATGGGCGACCCTTTTATATATGTGGAGATGACCCATTTCCTATGGAACGAAATCGGACCGATCCCCTTTTGAGCAGAGGCCCTAGTAGGAACCAATCCTGATGAGGCAAATGGTAAGATCCCTAATAGATCTTGTGGTAAAATGATTGACGAGACAATTCACTGCTAAAGCTTCCTTTGCATAACTACACGGTCAAATCCCACTTGCAAGAACTAGGACTTATAGATATGAAAGAGGTCCTAGCATTTAATGCCTTGATTGATTGATTGATGCTTGCAACAAGGGCTAATTATTTGGCGAGGCCACCTGCCCTGTCATTCGATGGGCCTCGTTTGTCTTACTCAGAGATAAAAGCTCACGCTTAGTGTCATTCAAAGGTAACACAAGTTTAGACTATCAAGCCTATATTCTTGCTACACATACTTTTAGTGTTCTACTCCCAAGCCGAACCCCCTTTTTTGTCAATTGGAGGCTCAAGTTCTAAGATCACCCATGCTTAAATGATTCCTCTAGCTGACTCAACCATTTAACTAACGACATGTCTAAGTGTGTTGGGATCTAGCTTACGTGGACGTGAGAGATTTTGGGATCTGTTGGCCACGTCATTGGTACAATTTTTGGGGTCAACATATTATATCTATAATGTTCTTCTTTAGAGCTTGTTTGGAAATATTATAATCGGTTTATATTATAGATACATAAAAATGGGTGGTGGATAAGTTGATAGTACTTGTGAGTCCCTTAAGGTATGCTTGACCGATTATGGTTAAAAATTATATAGGTTCCAAGAAAACGCTTAATAGTTGAGCTCTACATTAGTTTATTTTATACTTCCTCATTGGTTATATTCAGTCATATCAAGAATTTCTTGCTAAGAATTTACTTAATCATGCACAGCAAAAAATAAAAAAAAAACAATTTTAATGCCTACCAAATATCTGCTTTATGCTTAGATAGAAACCATAATAAAAACTATACCTTTGTTGAATTCTACAAACTCTTTTGCTGGTCTTAAATACAAACAATTACGATCTACAATCCACAACTGTCCAATTGTGTAGCATCCAATGAAAATTGACATAAGGAACAAGAATGAGAGAATTAGGGGTTTCACATAAGGAAAAAGAATGAATTGTGTTTTATTATTTTTGAAACCCTAATAGCTTATTAATATAGGTTAAAATGAGCTCGACCCGTCTCTTAAACTTAACTGGATCCAATATTTCCATGAATTAATTAATTTGATCACCCAATACTTGTTAATTAATTAATTGGTAAATCTCATTCTTCTAGTTCTCTTTTTGTGTGTGATCCATTAGGTTTCCGACCATAATACATGACGATGTGAATTATTATTGTGATCTAATCAAAATCGATAAAATTAAAATACCATCTTTTAATTTATCATCAATTCACATATGTAGTCCCTGATTGACATCTAGCAATGTGTTAAGGCAATACATGTTACGAAAGATCTTACGTGGTATGACAAAACAAAACTTGTTCGTTTACCATGAAAATATAATTGTTTCATCAATATGATCTGATCAATTATAAGATATGGATACTATCAATATCAATTATCTACCCTATCTTTTATCCCACTATTAAGTCAATATAATTCGAAAACTCTTTTTCGACTTGTGAGTACACCTTAACCAAAGATTTTGTTATCAACTTAATTGAATGAAATATAGATCATATTTTCTTACTATCTAAGAATGACGAATCCTCTATTTATTATTCACAACCTTCATATGAATCTTTACATGCTCGAATGACACCGTATTAGCGACCTTTGGTAGAGATACATCAAACATCACTAAAGTATGACTGTCCTCATATACGACACTATGATGACCTCAAGTCGAATGACCAATTCTATTACTGAACGTTAGAGACTAACTACTGATACTCAAATAGTTATCCATGTGGAAACTTCCCAGTGGGTCTTCAATCCACATGTTCGTTAAGTGTCGTCACACTTTAGCTTATGAGATCATCTACTTAGTTCACAAGAAATGCCACACGAGATGGTTTATCCGTAATAACTATATCCGTATCTCATTATTACTTATGACTACGCATGATTTAAAATTCAATCATATGTAATTTACATCTTACAATTACAACTCCTTGTGATTAANCAATCATATGTAATTTACATCTTACAATTACAACTCCTTGTGATTAACAAATTACCAAGACTTTAATCTATGGATTCTATTATTTAATTCATTAGAATATTAATTAAATAATAGATCTATCATAAATGAAATGCATCAATTATATATTAAAAGTGTTTATATCCAAAGTTGATTGGATTTAGGAAATAATACTTACAAACTCCCACTTGCACTAGATCCAATCACTTATGAATTTAATATCATAAGAGTCTACATGACAATCATATTTATGATGTGACAATTCTTTGTCAATGGATCTACAATTTTATCAATTGTGGGAATTCGTTCTTTTTTTATGCCATTAATTTCTTTGTATTATCTTTCCAATGAGATGATACCACATTAATACATATTTGTATCATTGATGAGACCTTAATTCCTTCGGTTGAATGATTGCTCCATTGTTAACACAATGCAGAAGCATGTGATCAACAATGTTAGAAATTACTCCAAGTTCTTCGATGAACTTTCTAATCTAGACCACAACTTTTGTTACTTCCAAAGAAATGATGTAGAAGTATTATTGAATCAACAATAGTTTCCTATTTGTAACCTTTCCAATACATCGCTTAAGAATAAACCAATATCCTAATTGAGGTCTAATATCATTTGTGTGACTAAAAGTTAGCATTAGTGTACCCATGAACTCTCAGTTCATTTTTCCTAATTGAGGTCTAATATCATTTGTGTGACTAAAAGTTAGCATTAGTGTATCCATGATCTCTCAGTTCATTTTTTCCATATAATTTCTTCTCAAAATTTTATCTATGTAGATTGGGATAAGTTAAACAATCTTCTAGATCTCTCTCTATAGATCAAGTTGCTTCTCCCATATTTTTCACGAAAAAATTGTTTAACAACCATAATTTTAATAATTGAAACATAGAGACTTCATTTCGTGTTAATATGTTATCTACATATAATATCAAGAATACAATAACGCTTCCACTATCTTCTTGTAAACACACGAATCTTTTTCATTTTTGATAAAATCAAGTCTTTTGACTTTCTTATCAAATCGAAGATTTAAGCTCCAAAATGCTTGATTCATTCCATATATGAATTAATCAAGCTTGCATACCTTGTAAGCATATTTGGATTCAAAAACATTTGGGTTGTGTCATGTAAATTTCCTCTTATAAGTTCCCGTTAAGGAATGCAGTTTTGACATTCATTTATCATATCTCATAGTCATGATATGCAACTATTGCAAGCAAAATCCGAATGAACTTTAGCATGGTTACATGAGAAAAGCTTTCATCAAAGCCAATTCATCGTCTTTGTTTATAACATTTTTCTACTAACCTTGCTTTGTATGTATGGATGTTTCCTTCCATGTCGACCTTTATCTTGTAAACTCATTTACAACCAGTGGGTTTTGTTTTTTCCATCAAGTGGGTCGACCAAGGTCTAAGCCTTATTTACATACGTTGAGTTCATATCGAATTTCATGGCCTTCTTCATCTCTTTAAGTCAACATTTGACTTTGATTTTGTGTAATTAGTAGGTTCATCATCGTCGATTAGTAATGTCTAATTAGTAATCATGGATTTGTACTTTTTATGAGATCAAATGATCCTACATGATTTATACAGAACTGACGTGTTCTCAGGAATCTCTACTTTCTAATCAAGGGTATATCCCTCAACGGGTATAGGATCAAACTCAAGTTCATCTACTTGGTCAACTATATCATGGATTCTTGAACTCCTTCAAGATCTATTCTGCTCCCATTGTCCTCTCTTAAAATAAACTCTTTTTTCTAAGAATATAACATGTCTTAAGACGAACACCTTCTTCTCAATTGGATAATAGAATTGATATACAAATATCTCTTTGGATATCCAACAAATATGTATTTATTAGATTTAGACTCAAATATATCCGATTTAGTGCACTTCACATAACAATCTCAAGTGTCAATATGAGACAAGTTGGACCTTCTGTCTTTCTATAACTCATATGGAGTTTTGTCAATTGACTTAGATGTGACATGATTTAGTGTGTAGCATGTTGCAATCAGTTCATGACCCAAAAATAATTTTAGGAGGTGTGTATGGCTCGTTATTAATCGCACTATATCTAATAGTACATGATTCTTCCTTTCAAATTCACCATGTGCTACAATGTATGCTAAGAAGTCCACCGCAAGATAATCTCATTCTCTTTTAGATAATCTAAAAATTCACCACTTAGATATCATCCACCTCGATTTGATTTTAATGTGAGAATACTTACCTATTTATTTCTCTACTTCTAGCCTAAGTCTCTTGAACTTTTCAAGTGCTTCATGCTTGAATTTCATCAAATATACATGTCCATTTCTGAAATAGTCATCAGTAAATGTGATAAAATAAGAAAAACCTTGGCCAACATTAGTTGACATGGGTCCACATACATCACTATGTATTAGGCCTAGTAATTGTACAGCTATTCTCCTTTTCAAGAAAAATTGGATGTGGTCATCTTGCCTAACAGCCATGATTCACTATGTCCAATGATTCAAAATCATTTGACCCAAATATTCATCTCTATATAATTTGGAATTCCATTTTTCATTTATGTGACCAAGTCTGCAATGTCGAATATAGGTATTATTCATAATAACATTTATGCCTTTCAATTTCTGTACTCATTATAAAATACTCAGCATTTAGAATATAAATGTCATTTTGTAATTTACCAAAATTATTAAGATCTTATGAATATAAAGGAACAACAATTGTCCTTAACATTAAAATAATTCATGTCCAAATATAAAACTTATTTAATGTTTTGGTAATGGTGGGTACAAAATAACATTTCTCTAATTCCAATTCTAAGATTAAAGGAAATGACAAAACTTATGCTCTTATAGGCAATGTAGCAACATTTGCTCATTTTCAACGAGCACGTCAATTTCTCCATTTTGCAATGGTCTACTTCTATTTATTTTCTACATATTTATAAAAATATAAAATTCATATCTGGTGTATAATACCCAAGAAACTAATGAAGTAAACATAAGTCTTGCAGTTTCTCTTCCAATGACCTATCATTCGAAAATGATAATAATGATCATTAGATTTGATATTTGTCCATCTTCACTTTGACTGTCTTAGCCATCTTGGATGCTTTCCCAAAGCCCCTTTAGACTTTCTTTTAGTATCCTTAGAGGAATCAATGGCTTGCCCACCACATGCCTTGATGTTGGTCTTAACAATCTTAAGCATATTAAGCAACTTAGGAAGTGTTCATTTGAGTGTACTCACGTCAATATTTATAATAAACTGTGAAACGTTCTTTTGCATATATTGCAAAACCGAGTCAATACTTAGTTCATGGTCCATGATTGAACTCAATTGAAACAAATTCTCAATATAACCAATCATTTTTGGTATATGAGAATTGAAGATTCTTCTGCCATTATGCACTGGTATAATTGCACTACAACAAAATGTACTGCATGCCGTAAAAACCTCTTTACGGCATGCACATGCCATATAAAGTCATGCCGTAAAAAGTGATTTACCTTTTACGGCATGCAAAGTACGCCGTCTATGCATCCGTAAAAAGTGGTGTACCTTTTTACGGCATGTTAAAATGCATGCCGTAAATGAGTTTAACTGTAACGACCCGAGTCCCACTTACGGGCTGTCTCAACCGTTAGATCGACGACGTACTGTCCCTACTGTACCAACCTGAATCTTTTCAACATACTTTGTCCTCACTCACACGGTCCTCGAGAAAACTTTCCAGGGGGTCACCCATCATGGAATTGTTCCAAGCCAAGCACGCTTAACTGTGGAGTTTCTAATGATGGACTTCCGGAAAAGAAAGTGCACCTTGTTGGTATGAGTGGTACCTATCAAATCTTTATAGGCTTTCCTGGTCTAGGTATTATATTTACAGCGTTCAGCTGCACAACAATCCAAACACAATTAAATGCACGCCGTAAAAAGCGACTTTTTACGGCTTGAAAAGAATGTACGCCGTAAATACTTTATGTAATTGATCATTTACGGCACACATTTTTTGCATGCTGTAAAAAGTCATTTTTTACGGCATGCGTCAATTGCACGCCGTAAACATATGCCGTAAAAAGCTATTTTTGTTGTAGTGTTGCTAGGAAATCTTATGTCTTTTTCACACGTGATTGTTCATCATTCGACTCTTTGAGATGAAAAATCATTGTGTTAGCGTCTATACCATCAAGTTGTTTTTGTAACATATGTGACACAGCTGCATGTATCACACATGTTACAATACTATCGTCTTCATTGTATTTATTATACTAGCTACCTCTTCCTCAGTCGAGTCATCAACATGTGTCTTTGCAAATGACTACTCATGGACATAACAAAATGTCCCATGCTTGAGAATAATTCTCAAATTGCAGTGTCGATAAAAAATTTGATTTGGTTAATGGCATCTTGTATACCTCTAAAATACATATGATTACTCATAATCCAATAAATGTAAATGACGAAAAGTAAATGAATAATATATAAAATGCATTAATTAATTTAACATGGTCTTTTATTGAATTAATTATGCTCCTATTGTTTAACTCAAATTTATTACCTTCTCACAGAAATTTATGGAATTTATACTTGACTCCTAGTGGGCTGTAATCACATTTATTATATTAACATCTTGAGTGTAATCAATAAGTTTTAATAAAACATTTGGATAGATACTATTATCAATTATATCTTCATACAATTTTCAGATTATTAAGTTGACGATTTTTGTCTGCACATATCTTATGTGTTACCTTAACATGCTTCTAAAATTTATTTCCTTAAGTGTACTCAATAAAAGTTAAATTTTAGTTAAGTCAAATCCATTTTCAGAAATATCTAATATTTTATAAAGTAAAAAATATCCATAACAGATCAACCTTGAGTGTACTAAACAAGTTGATATTGATTGAGAACTCTGATTTTTTACTATAATGATGGAAGACGAATATAAATCTGACTCAATATTTTGGCAATGAATTTATCATACAAATGTCTCATCGTAATAATTACATATATTTTATTATACATCTAGTATGCAAATAACATACATATATAATAATGTGGACGATTATGAACTTTTACTATTTAGTCTTCCCGAATCATAAGAAAGATTAGTTGATCAGTTTCTTGAGGTATTGCATTGACTCATACAATGTCCCATCTCTATGGTCTCCTCATCTTCTTGCATCTTCAATTAGTTCAGTTGCAACCTGCATCCTATACTAGTTGGCACACAAATCTAAAAAATTGAACACGTAGGCCCATAATAATTATAACAGACTTATAGGGCCAAAATACATAAGAGCTGGTAGGCCCATAAAACAAACAAAATTGAACTTATCATTCAACACATCCACATGGTCGAGTCCATAATCATCCAATAATAAAATATTAATCATATAAATGTTCTTATATAATATCTAATATTATGTGCAAACACCTTTCAAGTCTCTAACAGCTATGGTCTTCTAAAATAATTAGACAAAATGATCAAAATGATTAAATAATTCATTAATTAAGTTGAGGGTTTATTTACTTTATTTAATTTAACAGTTATGGTCGTTTTAACTAATTTAGACAAACGGATCGTAACGATTAAATAATTAATTAATCAAATTAATTCATTAATTTAATTTGTGGATTTATTTATTTAAAATCAAATTCTAATTAAATACCGAATTAGAGTCCAACTATAATTTCAAAACTTAAGATGCTTGAATTTAATTAAATGCATTAAATTAGAGTCAAACTCTAATTCCAAAATATTATGGCAAACTTATTTAATTAAATGTCAAATTAGAGTCCAATTCTAATTCAAATAAATTTTTTTAGGGCAGGACAATTTAATTAAATCAAATTCTAATTAAATATCAAATTAGAGTCCAGCTTTAATTCCAAAAGTACTAGGCAAATTTATTTAATTAAAATCAAATTTTAGTTAAATATTAAATTAGAGTCCAACTCTAATTCCATAAAAAGGTTTTAGGGTAAGACCATTCAATTAAAACCATATTTTAATTAAATGTCAAATTGATTTAACATTTTAATTTAGGGTCAAAGTTTAATATTTAAGTTAAAATCCAATTTTAACGATAATATAAAAGTCGTCAATTTTAAATATAATTTTAATTCATGTCTCAATTAAAATACTGGTCAAAACTTATAATATCGGTCAAACCATTTTCAAAATCAATTTTAATTCCCTATTCAAAATTATTATCAAAATCCTTTTTGAAAATTGCACTATGACCCAATTAAAAATTGTAAAAGGCGCCCCAAATTTCTAAAATTTCGAACAGGCTATTCTTTTTCAAAATTACTACCTAACCTCTGTTATCATAATTGCATGAGGGGGCACGTAATTACACAAATTGCAACCAAAGCCTCGACCTCCAACCTCTCACCCGAATCCTAAAGTCACCTTCCTCTTTTATTCATTCTACGACACTAGTAGTTTTCTTCCTTCTACTACTGGTGCTGCATTACTCATTTAGCAACGGCGCGAACACTGTTGTGACGTGCAACGACGTTGGACGTTGCTGCAGACGCCGACCGCGAGGGGTTTGCCCTGCGTCTTGCTATCATCGCCATCTTCCCACCATCCTCTGATCTAGTTTTCAACCTTTTTTTTATTTAATAGGTTTTAAATATGAAAATAAAGTTTTCTTAATTGCTAGAAAGAAGAAAGAGAACAACAATCAACTTTTGATTGTTCCCAAATATTCAAAACATATTCTAATAAGAACAAAGCTTGATCCGATACCACTATTGAGAATTTACTTAAAATGCACATCGGAAATTAAATAAAATCTTCAATTCCAACCAAGTATCTGTTTTGTATTTAGATAGAAACTATATTAGGAATTATATATTTTGTAGATTTTACAAATTCCTTTGCTGATTTTGGAACACGAACAATAACGATCCACAATCCACAAGTGTTAAATTGTCTAGCCTCAAATGGAAATCCATATAGGGAATAAGAATGAAAGAATTATGGTTTATCTTATCTTTTTTATTTTTTTTATTTTTTTGTGCTAGCAAGATAGTGAGTTGTATTCTGTTCAATTTCTCTAAAACCTTAATAATGTATTAATATAAGTTTAAGTGGGCTTAACCCATTTTTAAACTTAAACTGGTATAATGTTTAATTAATATAATTAATTAAATTTAGTCAATGAATTAATTAATTCATTTAATTGATTCAGGCATATTAACAAACAATCTAATTAATTAATTGTCTAACGCTCGTTAATTAATTAATTGGTGAATCTCATTCATGATGCCTATCGACGTGAATTATTATTTTTTATCTAATCAATATCGATAAATTAAAATACTCCATTTTAATTTAATAACAATTTACATATGTTTCCCAAATTGACATCTAGTAATATGTTTGGACAATACATATGACGGGAAATGTCACTTGGTATAATATAATCAAACTTGTTCGTTTACTGTAAAACTATAATTCATTCATCAATATGATCCGAACAATTACGAGATATAGATGTGTGTCAATTTCGGTTATTGATCATAAGCGTCATCCCACTATTAAGTCTATGTAAGTTGAAAACCTTTTTTGACTTATGAGTACATATTGACCAAGAATTTTGTTATCAACTTAATTGAATGAAATGTGTATCATAATCTCTTACCATTTAAAAATGATGAATCCTCTGTTGATCATTCACAACCTTCATATGATTCTTAACATATTTGAATGATGCCGTATTAGTGACCCTTGGAATAGCAATATTCAATATTACCAGAGTATGACCGTACTACAACAAAATTAACTTTTTAAGGCATTCATTTACGATGTGCATCTACGTCGTGTTGTAAAAATAGATTAATTACGGCATGCGATATATGTATGCAGTTAAAAATCAATTACCTACACTATTTACGGAGTACGTTATGCGCATGCCGTAAATTGTAAAAAACAGACTTTTTACGGCGTGCAAATGAACGCCGTAAATGCCTACGTTTTATTATCAAACCCATAATAGATTAATTACGGCATGCGATATATATATGCCTCTAAAACTCGATTATCTACACTATTTATGGCGTTGGTTATTTGCACGCCGTAAAAAAATATGACTTTTTACAGCTTGCTAATGAACACCATAAATGCAGACATTTTATTTTCCTTTCCTTTCTCACACTCATTACAAAACACGTAACACAGTTCTTCTCCTTCTTTTGATTTCTTCTTGCCCTGTCCGCCAATGAACATTGTTCTCTCCCAAATTACCACCCTTTGATCAGCTAGCAACCGTTCAATCAGCCATCAGTCGTTAGCCCACTAACCTAACGATCGAAGTCGGCACAAGGATAGGTTTTAGGTATCATTTATTGATTTGTTTAAGGCATTGTTGTTTTGCTATCAATTTGTAGGGAAATAATGTGAAATGTAATTTAGGTTATTGGTAAAACTAGGGTTCAAATTCGATTGAAATTTCAATAATATTCGAATTGACATTTAGGCTATTTTTTTCTCTTTATTTTTGTGGGTATAGAGAAACCCAATTTGCACTGAAAGAACCAAGACACATCCAATTTGGCAATTCCTTTTTGTTGCATCAATTTTGACTTCTCTACTTTCGTTGTCGATTTGTTTCCCGGTGAATTCATCGAACCTAATATTTTTCCTGTCATGTAATTTCAATCAGTAAATAGTACTGCATATTGAGCTTTACGTGTTGCACAGTGGCAAGAGCAAATTTTTCTTCTGCTTTGAAGGTCAAGAATGTGATCTGTAATCATCAAGTTCTTGTAGAGGAGCGTAATGTATTTTTTTTCTGCTCATCTTATCAATTGAGTCTGAGTTATTTAAGGCATATAATTTTTCAGTATTTTGTTGAAAACATTGGGCCTGAAGTGGAAAAGATATTGTGGAATCTTTGAAGCTATCTGGGTTGTCTTTATTTGCTATTTTAGCTGATGTTTAGAACTGGTTCTGAGCTATTTTGTTCAAGTCACTAAAAAGATGCTAGCGTTACTGATCATTATTTTAAGTAATTGTTCAGCATTGCGCTGAAAAAATTGCTTACAGATATAAGTACTATAACACTAGCATTTTGGTGCTTTCACTATGGACAACCTCTTTATTGTTTGCACTAGCAATCTAGGCATGTGGTATGCTTGCATATAAATACACTACAAAAGTGTGAATTTTGAAATTCTCTTCTCCATAAACTGATCAGGTGATTTCAATAACAGTTAAAACTCTAATAAAATAAAACAAATATGGAACGAAACCTACCCTGCAACGTTTCTCTTATGGTGAATGCAAAATTTAACCTATGGCAACTTGAGAGAATAATGGAAAAGAAAAAAGAGATAAGTAGAAATCCAGAATAAGTTGTGTAAATAATATAGTTTAGCAAATTGATTATAGATTAAAAGATGTACAATATTTGAGAGCTACAGTTTGTAAACCTTCTACTCAACCTTTTAAATTTTGATGCAAGGAAATTGAGCAAATTGGTAGTGAATTCTGTGCTATTATGTGATATACTACATGCTAAACTTTTTCTCTTGCATTTCACACTTTAAGTACCTATTATAGTATTTTAAGGGGTTCTGACTTTCTTTGGACGGTGTGTATTGTTGCATCTATTTGTTTACTTTGTTCCGAGTCTTCCTAATTCACTCTTATTTTAGCCGATGTTTAGAACTGGTTGCCTTTTTTTAAATCATGGATCTGTTTGTTCTCTATAGTGAGTGCTTGTAGGGTGAAAAAAAGTGAATTTCAAGATATAGTTTAGAAGGAATAAAAATGAAATAAATGGAGATAGTAATATTATGTGGAATGAGGTGACTAGGTGCATTCAAAACATGCAAAGGAGGTCTTAGGAAAGTCTCAATTGCAGACTGACAAATCCTCAATATCCAAGCCTTCCATTACCAAACGTGACTAGTTAAGAACTCAATTTCCTTACTCTCTTCATCAAAATAACTCTTAAATAGGTGTCTCCATATCCTAATTTTCGGATAACTACATGTTTACAAATATACTTGTGCAGTGAACAACCAAATCACACTCTTGTTTCCTATTTAGCTAACTTATTGACGCCGGGCAGAATAGCGATTATTCTGTAGGCGGAGATCAATAGACAAAAACAGGGAACAAATCAAGAGAAAACGCCAAAGAAACGATA
>CAIGRO010227640.1:0-10446 GCA_903798355.1 Fraxinus baroniana | reverse complement strand
TGCAGTTTGCCACAGTTCCATCACGTAATTTACTTTATAGGTGCAAGTCAAAGTTTCATAGAAACACAATCATGTGCAGCCTCAAAAGGGATCAAGCTAGCTTAAGACAACAAAAACAAGTTCGAAATCATTAAAAGCAAAATATCACCTGAGGCGCGATTTACCCCAAGGCTGCTCATAAGCCCATCTGTACCTGTTCAATATCTCACCCTCAGAATACTCCACTCCGTACCTTTCCCCAATTTGCCTATAAATCTACATCACAAGAAGAAATAAAACAAAGAAACAATTGATTGTTTTCAAATTCGAAGTCACAAGAAGAAAGTTGAATTTGTAAGCAACTCTACAAGTAATTCAATGCAACAGAAAAATACGCAGAGAAAATAGAATGCCAAAACTTAATCACTAGATACAATAAACATGGATAAAACAGGGGTATAAAAGCCCATTCTGGTACTAAAGTAAATGTAAATAATCAAGAAAGATAAGAAGGGGAAGAAAAGGATAATTTGTATTAGAGAAAAATAATGTATACCAAAACAAGAAATTTGAGCTTGAATCTTGCACCCAACAAAATATATATAAGAAATAGAGACCAATAAAGTCTGAAAAGCCCACTCTGGTAGTATAGAAAATGTAACATTGTAAATTAAAAATAAATAAATAAATAAATTGAACTCCAAACAAGAAATTTGATCTTGAATCTTGCCCAGAAAACAACATGCATGCCAATGACTCAAATCACAAAAGAAAATCTGGAAGTATCCTTTCATCAGCCATATGATGCAAATATACAATTTACATATACATGTCTGAGTGTCTGAGTGTGTGAGAGAAAAAAAAATAAACCTGGGCCATGGGCTGGGAAGGAACAAGTAGAGTGCCCACTGCGTCGACAAAGAGGGCTCTATGGGTCAACCCGCCATACAGATTCCTCCGGTAATCCTCGTACTCCTTCAACAATCCGAATAATCTGGACCCATTCAACACCTCATCAGATGGTGAAGCCGTTCCGGCCTCAACCGCCACACTTGCAGCTGAACTTGAGAAAAATGAACAAGACGATAAAGATTCGGATTCTCTAAACGGGTCGAGCCGGAAACCATTTCTGGATCCACGAGCAAGAGCGGAACACTGCGTTTTTGTGGTTAAGAGTTTAAGGATCTTGGTTCTTGTCGTTAGAGCCATTCTTTCAAACGTTAGTTTCTACATTTTCATGCTCTTATTCTTATATGAATATCCAGTGAAAAATTTCAATAATGGAGAACATAACTTTTAGTTAAACGTCCCTTTTTAATAAAGTGACATTCTTTATAAAATATTCATTTTATTTACTTTTATAAAAAAATCTTTCAATTAATACAACATGTCATTTAAGCAGGATTAAAATCTGATTTTAATTTAAGTCAAAGTCAGACAATCAACATTAATTATGTCTTTCATAGGTCTCACGTTTTTTCAACCACACATTTTAAAAACTGCTATCACAATCAAATTAAAATTTGATTTTAATCCACACCAAACACTCTCTTAAACTTCAACTTTGACCTAAACGAATCAAAAGATGTTCTAAGTTGGTCTATAGACATCAAAATTGATAACTAAAGTAAATAAAATACGAACTATTATTTTATTGGTCGACCATATGCGTTAATATTGAAATTCATGAATCACAAAAATTAATTAGAAACCAAAAGATAATTGTAAAACATTTTACATTCTCAGAGCATGTTTGAGCCTCTTTTTCTGACAAAAATGCATTTTTGAAAGTAATTTAATGGAGAATGTGTGGCAAAAAATTAAGGTTTTTTTTAAAATTTGAGTATAATATTATTTTACTGAATAACGTGTGATTAAAAACAAAATGAAAAAAAAATATATTTAAAAATAATAGGGACTTATATACTTTCATTCAGTACAAAATTATACGTCAACGTGAATCCTAATATGTAAATAATAATCCAAAGTTGTGTTTTCAGTTGAATTGAATTTAAAATTATTTCTACAAGTTACGTATTTCAAAAGATAATTATTTAAGGTAATAAAACAAAAATTATTGTGGAAATATATTTGGTTGGATAATGATTAACAAAAAATAGAAAACTGAGGTGGCAAACGAATATGGTCGTTTGAATCTGTGTCAGCAAATTCCCATCATAGCATCGGATCCATATCACGCAAATAGTGCCCACCTTTCAAAGTCAGACACGTAGGACCCATTCTTCTTCTAATCTAATTACTAGTCTATGTCTATCTGACACCTGGTTCCTTCGGACCGGAAGGAATAGCCTCGTGTTTAATTTTTATTTTTTATGTTATTCTTTCGTATAGAAATGACAAAAAAATCCACAGCCCCCTCCAAATGGGGCGAAAAAAATTCATCCCAACTAGTTGATGGGACGGGGGGCGGCTGTGAAAAAATTAAAAATAATTAATTATAAATTACAAAAAAATAATTAACTGAAAAATAAAATAAACAGGGGCAAGCCCACCCCCTATCTCGTCTAAGGCAGGACGAGAGTGTCCCACCACGAACCCGCCCCATTGTTATCTCCACTTTCATATATATCATGTTCAAATATTATTACGTGAAACCTCTATTAAAGAAAAATGTTTGATGAAATAGAAATATAATAGTATTATTTGAAGTATATTTTATAAATGCATTTTTTTTATTTTTTATTTGAAATGATTTTGAAAAATAAATAAAGATACGACGTTCGAACAAAGTTTATCATTATATCTCAAGAAATAAAAAGAATTACAATTCTCATTTCACCTAAAATCCTAGAAATTTATCGAGAAATAGAATAGGTTTATAAATTGAATCAGCTATTCTTTCTACGCGGCAATGTCTTAAACCAAAACATATTTATTTTTTCTTGATATTTTCTAATGTTTATAATAAAAACTTCTCGAAAAACTATTTTAACAATATTTTTTGTATTTATTTACCAATTTTCTAATTCCTAATTGATACTTTCTGTTGTTCACAAAGTCCTCAAATCATTGTCTTTCAAATTTTCGAACATAATTTTGATTATTTTTAGGGTCCGTTTGATTACAAAGGTATAAAATTGGTAGAAAGAAAATGAATTACAGGAAATTGAATTGTTTAGAAATTGTTTTACTGAAAATTGTAATTAATTGTGTTTCATTGGTATAATTTTCTACCTGAAAAATGTTGGAAGTTTGGCGTCCCGTTTGGCTTTGTTTTTTTATGAAAATTGGCCTGGAAAGTGATAATTTAATCTACCATTGAGTCTAGAATTTGTTCCAATTGTAAAAAAAAATTAAAAATTAAAAATTAAAAAAAAAATTACCATACCAAATATCATTCTTTTGACTTTGTTTTGCGTGGAAATTTTTCATTAAAGGGAATTTTTTTTTTACCATTGTTGATAGAATTTTTTTCAATTGCCAAAAAAAAAAAGGACAGAAAATCATTTTCCCACCAAAATGTTGAGAAAACCAATTCAATGATTTAATGGAAAAATGGGTCACATGAGTGGGTGGGGGAAAAGGAATTCTAAGCAAAATTTTTGCAATCAGACAATGTAAAAGATGGAAAATGAAAAATGTTTTCCTAATTCTATGAAAAAATTTCCGTATCAAACAGGGCCTTAGATCATTCCGGTCTCGTATCCATTAATAAATTTCATATATTATCAAGATTTTGAAATTTCAAAAGTCTTGACAAAATATAAGTGAGAATATTTGTCTGCATTTTATATGTGGCCCTCGTGCGATTCCAATAGTTAGACTGGAAATTGAGAGCCACGAAAGTAATAGAGGCTAGAAACGATAGAGTTAATGTGAAGAAATCCCAAGTCAAAGACTTGTGGTACAAGTGGTTAGAGACCCCATCGGAGGCAAAGTAGAGGCTCGAATTGAACATGGCCCTCATCCTAAACCAAGCCAAATGTAGCCATAAGTTACATGATTGACATCGACATTTCAATCATAATACCGCATTTTTCTTTGGAGCGTAAATGAATGACAATGAGGCGAGCATGTGTGAATCGACCATTCCCACAATCCCACTCTCATCCGATCGGATATTTTTTCACGTTTCCTCTCATCATACCTGACTAAAGCAGGAGGGGACGAGTTCGGGACGGGATTGGGTAGGTCCCCTGGCCGCCCATTTATTTGTTTTATTTTTTATGTCTTTAATTAGTAAATATTTTTTTTTTCCAGTTTGTTAAGAATAACTCATTTCTCGTTAAACTTATCATAAATATTTTATTTTTATTTGATAAAAAACTTAAATTTGAAAATGATTTTAAATGGGACGGGGACTATGTTTCTCGTACCTGCCCGATTTATTCGGTTAGAAGGGTAATCTCAACCCCATTCGGGGCAAGCACTGCAGATATCGGGTTGAACGAATGTTTTTGTCATCTCTAGGAACGCAAAGTTGGAGTGAGTCAATGATATTAAGTTTTGAAATTCAATCTTAAAATGTTAATTTAATTAAGAGAGTAAAAGGAGTAATGTGTTCCGCAAGATGCTATCTCGTTTTACAAAATGCTAAAATTGAAACTAGGCTCCTCGCTCAACTTTAGATGAAACAAATTGTTCTTCTTTAAGCAGCGATGCCAAATTGAGTGTTTGAACTGTATTTTAAAAAGTCAATCTTATTAAAAATAATAATAAAATATTGTATCTCGATTGTTATTTGATATTTCCTTAGAAACTTTGTACACTAAATTGATTAATGTTCTTTATATAATTTATATAGGGGGGTGATAATTTTTTGTTCTTTTAATTTGCTATTGATGTTTATTTACCTTCTGTTTAGCCTTTAATTTTAAAAATTCTTATTGCTTAAGATTTATCTTGAATCACACATTCTTCTTATAAAACTCATATTTGACAACCATTTTTTTTTTTTCAAAAGAATGAATTTTTTAATAGTAAATTTTTGGAGAGTGTGTGACTAAAAAATAGAAAAAAAATTTAGGTTTTCGTGAAGAATATTTTATTGTCAGAATGTATTGTTTAAAATGAGTATGAGAAAAAAAGTTTTGAAAGAATGATTATCAAGTAAAGATGAAATAGTATTGCGCATGATCTCATAATTTTTTCTACTTTTTAAAATCTATTTTAAAAGATTTAAAAAAAAAATCTTTACCAAAAAGTTTAACTCTGTTTGATACGGATTAAAATCCAAATTTTAATGTAAGTCAAAGTCAAATATTAATCTTAATCACATATTTTATAGGCCCCACAACTTTCCGACCACACATTTCATCATCTTTTATCAAAATCTATTAAAATTCTAATTTTAATTCCCACCAAATAAAGGTTTATTCCCAGAGAAAATGGGAAAAATGATTATGCCTCCTTGGACAGAGCTCTGTTTGAATCCCATTTTATCAAAAAATCATATTTTTTGTGTTTGAGCCACATTATTTTGGAAGAATGTATTCTAGAATAGTAAATTGATAAAGAATGTGTGGTTGAAAAAGAAAGAAAGGTTATTGATGTGATGAAAAATATTATTTTATTAAAGAATGTTTTGTTAAAAATAAGTAAAATAATGAGAATGAAAAAAATAATGTGACTCGAACATAGCTTAAAATATTTGACATCGTCAATGTATTCATAAGCTCGACTCTCGTGATTTTATTGAGTTCGCATCAACGTTCCCAAGCTAAATTTTTGTGCGTGGTCGGTCACTTACAGAGAGCCACCTATAAAGTATAAACTTAACCAAAATGCTGACGAATAGTTCCACTACACTTGCAAAAGTACAAGCATCTAATGCTAATGAACAAAGCAGGATCCAAAAGAATATCTCATGATTGAGTTTAAAAAATTGGGGTCCGTTAATAATGTACAATATTGATTTATTACTCAAGAATCTTTACCAACAGTTCTTCTCCCAATTCTCTCCATAAACCCACAGTAAGGACAGGGGAAGAAAGATTATTGACTTCCATTTATGGCTAAGATCACTGCTAATTTTGCCACGGCGTGTTACTTATATGTCATGTCAGTGGCAGTCACAGCAAGAGTGCTGTCTGTGCATCCTTATTTGAGCGGCCTAGAAAAGCCCATAACAAATATTTTTGATACTTCGAATTATGGTATTTTACAGCTCGGCAATGGATTGGCCAAGACGCCTCAGATGGGGTACCATAGTTTCCCTTTTGTTAATTTTTTTACTGAGTTTTTATTTGATCTTGGGTTGATATTAGTATTTGTTTGTATTGTAAAAGCAAGATCTTGATATTGAAGATTTTTTTCATTTCTGTTCTGATGTTGGTTAAGAATATTTCCTTTTGGTTTTAAAAGAAAATAATTGATACTTATTTCTTTCCAACTAAAATTTGGAGTTAGGTATTAAGAAATGTAATTCATTATCGATCATCTTCAATCATCTGGTTTCTGGTTAATCCTTATTTAATAGAATTTCTAATTTGTTATTGATGAGTTAATTCGATTTTTTTTTTATTTTATTTTTTGTGGCCAGATGGAATAGCTGGAATTTCTTTGCCTGCGATATCAGCGAAAAAGTTTTCAAGGAAACGGGTAACTGCTTATCTGTGTGATTATTCTCGCTTGATAATAGGACAGTTGTTTGTTGCAATATTTATTTTTTATTTTTTTATAGCTTAATGTTTTAGGTTCAAGAGAACTGATGTGTTGAAGAAGATGAAAATTTTAAAATACAAGTTTAATATAGTCTCTTAGTATTTATATTACAGATGCTTGTCAATTGAACTGTGCTTCCTAAGAAGCAACATCAAATGCCCTAAATTTAATTTGTTTTCTTTATTGGTTTTTCTAGTAGCATTACTCATCGTTTTAATTTACTTTTTTTAGTGGATTTTAAACCTTTCTGTTCCTTCGATTATTGCCATAGATATGCACCTGAAGGTGGTCACTTTTGATTAAAAATCAGTGAAGAGAAAACAATTCTCATTTTTTTTCTTTCCGCTTGCAATAATTGGTACTTTCTAAATTTTCAGTTTGCTTTATTGAAGTTATTTAAAATTATTAACCTTTATTTTGCTCTTTGACAGCCGATGCGCTTATTTCAACTGGTTTGGCCAAGTTAGGCTATGAGTATGTGAATATAGGTAACCAACTGGCATGTCTCCGAATGTGTTTCCAGTTCGGTAATTGCCTTTTCTTATCTATTCATCATCGTGAAATGTAGATGACTGCTGGTCTGAATTGGTGCGGGATTCGGAGGTAAACCACCGTTGAACCTCTTGATCTATTAGAGAGGACCACATGTGTATCATCAAAATTTTGTGTTCAACAAGTCCCATCACATGTAGGTAGAGTTTTTTTTATCGTAAAAGCCCGACACATGCATGATTTCATTAAATGGTGGCAGCAAGACTTAAACCCAAGAGCTTGCCTACCATGTTGAATCACTAGATTAAAAGTTTAAGCTATTAGAGAGGAGCAAATGTATATTATTTAAAAATATCTTGTCTTCAATTTGCAGCTATAAACTCTCTTAACTTTAATGTTTTTTGTGCATTAAGTATCCATAGACCATGCTAATGTTCAATTCTGTGTTCTGCAAAGGGATTGGTATTTTTTCGATTCTGGGAAGTTGAATTTTTTATTTCAATTGATGTTGTCCCGGTTTATTGAAGCATTTCAAAAAATTATTTAGCCTATGATGAATAGAAATGATACAGTTATGAAGTTTCTCGTTTCGCCTATTCTTTTAATGGCTGGACTGGTTGTGCAGGGTCAATTAGTTCCTGATTCTGGAATATTTCCATCAGGAATTAATGCTCTTGCTGATTATGTGCATTCAAAGGGCCTCAAGCTTGGTATTTACTCTGATGCAGGGTAAAAGGAATTTCCTAATATCTGGTCACAATAATAAAACTAGCACTGTTAATCAATGTTGTCCCAATTAAGTGAAATATACTGCTGCCATTATATCCATTTTTCCTTCTACTAATTATTTGAAATTCTACAGGGCTTTTACATGTGAACTTCATCCTGGATCACTTGGACATGAATATGATGATGCAGCACGTTTTGCATCATGGGTTAGTTAATGTTTCTTCTTTTGGAAGTTCTATTTTCTCTCATTTGTGCTGAAATGATTTTCATCACTCCTTTTCTTCTTAGTTAATTGTTTTAGGTTAGGGGGATTTAGAGATCATTGTCTTCTAATTAACCTCGTGTTAGTCCTCCCTCCCCCTCTCTAAGGAAAAATAAAAAGTAGAGTTTCAGATTCATTTCATTTCAAATTGAAACCTTTACGGAAAAATATTTAAGCTGTAGACAAATTATCTCTAATAAACACAATTGGATTATGAAGTTTCTTGGCTGTTGATGATGCATAGAATTTCATGTTTCCCGTCTGTGTTATTTTGTGTTCTTTGTTAATGGCCTATCTTCTACAATGGCACTTAAATGTTCTCTATATGTTGTTGTTTAGGGCATCGATTACTTAAAGTATGACAACTGTTTCAATCTGGGCATCAAACCAGAAGAAAGGTAGGCATCTTGTTTTATTTTATAACTTGGAATTTATATCTTCACCTCACTTTGGTTTCACATGGATTAGGTACCCGACAATGCGTGATGCCCTAAATGAAACTGGAAGGACCATATTCTATTCACTTTGTGAATGGTAATTTCTATCATTTGAGGACTCCGGTTTTCTAATGTTTATCTTTCCTTGCTAGATTTGAAATCTTCACTTGCACTCTAAGAGCGGCTTTCTCTAAATCTTGCAGGGGCGTTAATGACCCTGCCTTATGGGCAGGCAAGATTGGAAACAGTTGGCGAACAACAAATGACATCAAAGATAATTGGGAAAGGTTCTGAAGTCCCGTATCTAAATTTTTTGGTCTGCATTTTGGCTTTACACATCAAAAACTATTTGGCGAGCCTGTCGGTGTTTACAGAACTATTTCTTTTCCCATCCATCCATCAAAATTTTTGATAGTAATGTTTTCTTTTCCTCTTAATCCCATTAATCAGGAACTTATTAATTTTTTGATGTTCAATGGATGGCACATAATAACTTCCGCATTACCATGGATGTTTGGATCAATTCAATTTTCTTTGTTTTAAATACCCTTTTACGAGGACCATGAGCAATGGAAATTAAAAATATATATAACAGTGAAGTTGTTTTAGTAGAATGTACAGTTGATAATTTTCTCCATTCTACTTAATATTTTTCATGGTTTCAATTAGTTACCTTCGTCTTTCAAGGCAAGTTGGTACAGCATATATATGATACATCGGCTATATGAAATAAGAAAATAAATGTAAAAGATTTGAGAGAGAGTATTTCGTTGTTGTTTTGCTTAAAGTATTTACTGATACATTTATCTGTCAAATGGCTGCACTGATACTTCTATTGTGTTTCTGGTTTAGCATGACTACAATTGCTGATCTCAATGACAAGTGGGCAGCCTATGCGGGGCCTGGTGGATGGAATGGTAGGAATATGATCTATGTTCTATAGTTGAGTGCATTTTCGTCTCCCAAACCCTCTTTTGAAATTCTGATTTTAACTTTTCCTGATATTTCCGTGATAATTTTTGGCAGATCCTGATATGTTAGAAGTTGGAAATGGGGGAATGACTTACCAGGAGTACCGAGCACATTTTAGCATTTGGGCTTTGATGAAGGTGCATTTTAATTAACTAGTTTTGACTTAACTTGTCGTTTTAAGAACTGAGGAGTACCACAATATTGTATTTCATTTGCTTGTATGAGGCCATCACAGTTGAGAATTGTTGGTTACTTTTAAGCTTTGTGTATCGTCTCTTTTTCTGTTAGCGGCTTCAATATCTTATTCAGGGTACCTCCTATCGTTGGGGCTGGGACATTGTCTTTTTTTAGTAGGAAAATAACCAGAATACTGAAATATAGCAAAAGCTTAACGTGCTATTAAAAATTAGTGAATGGAAAGAACATATGCATGCAGCAAATCTCATTAAGAGAGAATTCACTCCCTGCACTGGTGTTAGTAGGAAAATGGATGTTTGTCCCAAGATACAACACTATTTCAAATGTAATACAGAATTACTTTGTTGGTGTCTTCCTTCAAATAACTTGTCATCCACCAGCTTAAATGCATGTATCTTTCATTAAAACTATTGTCCAATAATGTGGTATTCTGATAATTAACATAAAAGAACATTAGCTTTTTCAATCCTTCACACGCACTAATTGTGGTTTTCTTGAACGTGCAGGCTCCTCTTTTGATTGGTTGTGATGTAAGAAACATGACTTCAGAGACATTTGAAATTTTAAGCAATGAGGAAGTTATTGCTGTAAACCAAGGTAAATACTTCTTTTTGTGTGGACAGAAAGTTCTACAAAAAAAATATTATAAAATGAAAAGTAAATGGAATTGGTGGATTATTTGGGATTTTTACATTTATTTTAAAGATACTTAATTTGTGTGAGTCGAATCTGTTGGGGATTTATCTTCCCCCT
>CAIGRO010227628.1:0-10102 GCA_903798355.1 Fraxinus baroniana | reverse complement strand
ACACCACAGAAAACGCACTACCACAGAAACGCACCACACATCAACCAATTTATTAGTCACAATCAACAAATCATTTGTGACCACCACCAACACAACACCATCGTCGTCTTCGTCACCAACACCACCAACACCACAGAAAATGCACCACCACAGAAACGCACCACCCCCGACACCACCATCACCACCTCTTCCCAACAACAAAATCAACACGAACGCCAACACTAACAATACACCATCCTCACAAACTCACCAAAATCGCCGCTAGATCCGTCATAGCCACCAACAAAAATCAAAGTCGAAAAATCACCACACCCATTCAATAAGTCAACAACAACAATCATTAGCAAACATTTGCCATACAACACATCGATAAATCAACAACAACAACCATTAGCAAACATCAACCATACAACCACCATACCTATCCGATAAATCAAACTCGAAAAAAAAAAAGAAAGTAACAGATCGCGATAGAAAGGGGAATGGCGGAAGAGATAGCAGGTCTTCGACGATGCAGAGAGGGTGAGATGTGATAATACATAGAGGCAATGGTGGTGCCAGTGGTGGTGGCGGCAGGGATAGAGAGATCGGGGAGAGAAAATGGGTCGATTTTGAGAGAGAGAGAGAGAGAGAGAGAGAGAATGAAAAATTAGTGTTTGAAATTTGATTTAAATAAAAATTAATTTAAAAATCATTAATTAAAACCTGAATTATGTATTATTAAAGTTGATTTTTGAATTTGTGAAAGATGTAATTTAAAAACATGTGGTTGTAATTTCCTCTTTTTTTATTTTTCAAATTAAATCGTATATAAATATAATATTAGTAAATAAAAAACATGACCACATATGGAATTTTTTTAACTCTCAACATGCTCCCATCCTACCTCCAAAAATCCCCATTGCGGCGGGAACGATAGTGACCATCCCTCACTGTCCATGTAGCAATGTCAAAAAGGTTCGATGGCTCGCGAGTCGATGCGTGGCTTAGTGGGGCTGGGCCAAGCCCCATTTTGGGGGCATCGACTTCCCGTGCACTGTTTTTTTAATACATTTTTTATATTTATTTTTTAAAGTTTATATGTATTTTTTTTACATATTAATATTTAATTATTATTTATAATACGTATAAATTGCACAAAATTTAAATACATTATAAAAAATTATAGATTTATAACAAATTTTTTTGATTTAAAAAAAAAAAAGCACGAGCCGACTCGGTTCGGGCCCAGGTCGGCGCTAAGGCTCAAGTCGAGCCTTATTTTTTTTGGACGAGCTTTTGCTCGGCTCGGATTGGATCCAAAAAAAGCTCGGACCTGTTTTGCTTTTGCTCGAGCCGAGCCCGAGCTTTGAGTTTCGACTCGTTGACATGGCTATGTCCATGACTATTCATGCCATATCTTTAAGATCCTGATCAGGTCTTTAGGGCCTTTGACATTGTAATCTTCAAACCTCTATATAATATTACGTGGCATATGCAAAGAGTTCGTAAAGTTTTGGGTCAATAAGCAATTTTTTAAAATTTTCTCAAGGACCTAATGCAAAATAATGAAAATATTCCATTAGACAAGTAACACTTATTGCCCGAGAACACAGCAAAACAAGGGTAACAACATAGCAAAAAAGTCAAAAACCAAAGACAACAGCCAAATATGAAAAGGTTACAAGCATAAAAAAACATCATGAGAGACTGAGACATTGACCATGCAAAATCAACATTCACATGGCAGCATGTGCACTCATGTTACATGATTAAGCTGATCATGTCAACTTGTTTCGCTAGCTAAAAAATGATTAAACTGGAATCTTAGCTAAATTAATATAACAAAGCCAAGACTATGAACAATGCAATGGCTCAAATGTGATCTATGCAACTACATGGAGCAGACGTTCGCCATACAGTACTAAACACTACTTGACAAACTGATGCCAAATTTAACACCGTCCACTAGAGATGAATCTCCATTACCCAGAGACATCCAAAGCAAGGACCAAGGCATAGTAGCATGGGATCTATTGCCCCAACTCCGAGAGCTTTGTAAGAAAACTTTCATATGAAGAATAGTGTTACAGATTCAGATTTTACATCAACACTATTGCACAAGGTGCCAATGTGATGCAATAAATGAATAAACTTCATTTGAAGGAAAAGAACTAATGAGTCCCACAGTATGACATCACAGAAACACAAAAACAAAGGTGCACATCCTTTGGGCCCAACAGCTATCCACTATAGAGACAAATAAAAGCTACACATAAAATTCCTGGAATCACTCCACCATTCTGGCCCATTGTGGTGGACATAAAACTTTTTCTTATGTCTTTTCTCCTTTCCCAAGTTTATTGATAAAAATGCAACCACTGTCTTATGAATGCCAAGTCACAGATATATTAATACACGAGGATAAATAAATTCCAGATCCAGCCGTCATACCGTCAACAAAATAACTTGCCAAAATATTCATGCTCACATTTACTTTCCACGTTTATACTTTATCATACAGTCATACTGTGGTAAAGAGAGTATATAACACTAGAAGAAATTTAGATCTTAATTTCTCATTTTCATTTTTTCCTGAGAGGAGGGGGGTGGGAGTGGGGCTGGATTTCACAATGTATCTTGTACTGGTCTTCAATTATACAACATCAAGTACCACTAAACTGGGTTGCAGGGATAATTTATTACCTAACGCTATTGATGATATTGTTGCTGGTACGCGTCAAAGTCGTCAGAATTTCAGAGAATTGAGGACGTTTTGAGGGGCAATTGTTCCAGCACTTGATCATCAAAGATCTCAGGATTTGAGGGCAGTCCTTTGGAATTTCAGGTCTAAGCCCACATGCAGCTATTCCGACAGCAGCCTGCACTGGTGAATAAGCCGAATAAGCAACCTCACCAGTAACCATCTCCCAGAGCGTCATCCCAAAACTATAGGCATTACTCATCCATGTCTCTGTAACATTTTCTGGATCACCTGCAATTATCTGTTACGACCAAGGACAAGTTAGAGAAGCCAGCCTAGTTGTAATTTATCATGAAGAGAGTTGGTAAGCAGATTAGATTGGGAAGAAGAGGCTACAAGTAACCTGATAAATAACAAATTGCATCCGCTGTCGAAAACGGAAAAGATTATCAGTGCAGTAGACAGATGACTTCACTTGAATTAATAAATTGTGGAGAGTAGATTTAATTTGCCCCGGCAAATTCATTAAGCATTCAGTTAAAGCATTTAAATTGTTACAGTAAAACCTCAAACTCTGCCCTCTCTGTTGGAATTTCATCCACAAAACCAAGAACTAATAGAATTGTTGATGTCACGGCACCAAGAAAGAAGAGAGTAATTAATAGTTTGAAAAGCAGGAAAGGAGGGCTAGGTCTAGCAAAGGATTGACTCCTTTTCTTTTGGATCTGCTACTTGACCATATTCTGTTACAGGTTTGCCAAGCGCTTTTAGTGCAGTGGACAGATGACATATTTCACTTGAATTGGAAAAACTTCGAAAAGTAGATATAATTTGCACCAGCGTACTGGTTAAGAATTCAGTTCAAGTGTTATAATGGTTACAGTAAAACCTCAAATTCTAAATAGAAACACCTCACTAATAACATATGCTAAAAAGTTGAGCAGATAATATTCCTATTTATAATTTCAACTACCCATGCCCCACCCAAATCAAAGAATGCAATACTAAAAATAGTGACACTAAGACTCCTAAAAAAAACCCTCGCCCGCACCAGCACCAAGGGACAAGTAATTTTAAAGGAACTGAAATGTTCATAAAGTGGGCTCCACTGACTAGAAAGATTTCATGAAATTGCGTCAAATTACAAATAGGATGAAGCCAATTCTATTTTGTTTATTATTCCATTAAGTTGTTCCACAGGTACAACTAAAGCAAGAATCCAAAAAAGTATAAAGCAAACATGTTAGGCACGCCAAAATAATGATGATGGGATGTAATCAAGGCAAAGACTTGAGATCCCAGCTAAACTACAAAGAATTTAAGTGATATACTTGAGAGCATACAATTTAAGCCAGATACTTTTTCCATTATTCTTATCTTAATTTTTTTTCTTTTTTATTTGAACTGTCAAGAGAAACAATATTGCTATAAAGTTATCCAGCTACTATTACAATTAATAGTGACCAATTAAAAAATTAAATCATATTAACTTTGTCATGACAGATCATTAAACAGTCAGTTTGCAAACATTACAAGAGAAACACTTTATGGTGATATTAGAAATATAAGAGTCAAAATCAGTTTCAAATTAATTAAACTTATCTCAAAAGAAACAACCACTGGTTGGTAGTATACAAGTCATATGATTTCTGCTTGATAGTTTGGAAGGAAAAACAGTTCATCTATGATATCTAGATACAAAAACATTGCTCTTCTACAATTATATGACATGGACGTCTGAGAAGACGAGAACAACGGGAGCCAAATGTTTAAAAATTCAGTTAGTGAAACAAATGGAGATGAAAATGTTTTCAAGGATTTAAAGATTACAGTTTTTTCAGTAAAGTCAAGGATCAACAATTCTATAAATTCCTTCACAGCACAATAATTGGTATGATTGAGTGCCTCGACACAGAAATGCAGAATCCACAATGTGCATCAACAAATAATAACATAGTGAAAATATGTCAAACAGAAAATAAGTGAAAGGAAGGGAACAAACCTCAGGAGCCAGCCACCTATATCCGTCGGTTTCATACTCCAAAGCCTCACCAACATTGTTGCAAGCAACAACAATTCCCATATCCCCTAAGCATGCATTCCCACGTTTATCCAATAAGATCCTCTGAGTATTCAAATCTCTGTATGAAACACCATGATCATTCATGAACTTAATTCCCTCTACAACATCAGTTGCAATCCTTAAAATCTCTTTAGTTTGAAGCCTTTTGTTCTTCATAATCAAGTCATGAACAGATCCACCATCCATTAACTTAGTCACAACACACAGCCCTTGATTCTCATCAATGAAAACCCCGTAAAACTGTAAGATATTCTTATGCCCACAAGTCATCAACTCCAACAAATCTTGTCTTAGCTCAAATTCATATGCATTTCCTTTATCACACCCCTTGAGCTTCTCAATGCCAACTTTTTTACCCCTATAAACGCCCTTAAATGTACTCGGTCCAGTCTGATCAATAATCTCAACACTATCACAATTCAACAACCACTTCCCAATCCCATCCTTACCAGAAATCACAGTCTGCCATTCATTGACCGAAACCACAATTAAATCATTAGGCAAAGGCTTTTGTAACTGAATCTTCGGGTCTAGAGTCTCAACCCCATTTCTACTATTCTGATCGCCATAATCCTCTTGAATCTCTCCGAGCTCTCTCCCTCTGGTACTCTCTTGTTGGCACCCGCAAAGCCCAAACGGGAGCTTAATGGAATTAGTCTTCGGCTTCTTCAAAGCCGATTTAAGGGCATTTCCGATTTGGGTTTTGAACACCGTTTCCTGCCCTGACTGAACCAATAGCAAAACTGTTCCCAATGTGAATCCTTTCTTCTCAAAGATCTGCAATTTTTTACAGCAAATCGAAGCATTGTCAAGTGCCCCAGACATGGATGACCAAGAAACTGCTGAGTTACATGCAAATGTCAGCTTGAACACACACCCGTTCACTTCATCACTAGAGACATCTTGTATCATTATTGCCGGATGGTCCTCCACTGATGCTTGCTCTATTAATTTTATATGTAAAAACACATCCTTCATTTCAAATCCCGCTTGCGCATAACTATCAATAAACAAAAACCAGTAATTATAACAGAATTCTTATAATTAATTATGAGCAAAAGCAAGAAGAGAAATCAAATCACTGAACCTGAGGGGTAAAGAATCGTAATGCTTGCGAAGATTAGACACCAATTTTTCGGGGAGTTGACTACCAGGGTACAACTGAGTCAAGCTTCGTACAACGCTGCTCCACACATGTTTCCGGCAAGTCTCAGCCTGTCCGCTCGGGCTCGAAACTGGCGGGTCTCGGGCCGAGTCGAGATTTAAAGTGTTTTTCAGAGAGGCAATGGCCTCGGAGACATTGCGGCTAAGCCTTTGGAACCGCTTCTGCATGGCGGAGGAGTCTTTGAAAGTTGCGGCGGATGAGGAAGTGGTGGCGGAGGAGGATGAAAGGTTGTTCTCCGGTGGGCATTCGGATCTGTCTTGGGTTCGCATTAAAACTTGCTCCACCATATCCTCGTCAGTGCTAGTTCGACTTGACCAGCATTCCAAAGCCGCCGCCATGGCTAGAGGAGAACGAGTAAAATGTGGACTTGGCTCAAAATACGGCTGAATTAACACCGATTCGAGGGCGAGTTGCACCGAGTTAGTATATTGTACTCTGAAAAAGCAACATGGACAGTGTGTGTAACGAATGATAAATAGTGTGGGGGCGGGATAAAGAGTGGCGAAAACCACGATGTATAATCATGATGAAGTAAACCTATTTCCAGCGGGTTACCGTCTCAATTTAAATGACTTTAACCTGACCTCATATTAATATCACCTTTCATTTAACTCTCACTTAAATTTGAAATTGTAACCAATGAAAGTACATAATATTACTCATAATTATGTAATGGGAAATAATTTAAATTTGAGTAATACTAAACGCCAAAATTGGCAGACAATACTAATGATATTAAATTATAGGTTCAATTAAATGTATCACACAATTTCATATTTAAATAAACTTATCACGTAATATCACATAGACTGTAGTCCAGCAACACTTGTGATATATATCATTATTCCTTAACTTTCGAACGATATCAAACTACCCGTTGGATTTTTTTTAGAATGCTCATTAAAATGTCAAAATATGTTGAGTCCAAAACTTACTCGTCTTGTTTAACTATGAATTCAGAAGTTCTATTGGATTGAAAATGCACACGTGTAATGATCATTTACTCAAGCCACGACAATCTAAAGGTCGATTGGATAAGAGACGGAGAGATAAGGTGAATGGACGTGGACCTACTCGACATTCAAAATATCATGACTTACAAGATTTGATATCCAACGTATCTTAATTGAATAGACGTTGTTATTACGTGTATACTAAGTTTTTTCTTGAATATGGCATATAGAAAATGTGACGTGTTAATTTTGTAAAATCAAGTTTTGATTCATTTAAAGTGTTAGATTAGAGTTTTGCTACATTGACAGACATGAAAAGGGAACACGTGGCACATCATCATTGGACAATTAGAAAGAAAGAAAAAAAAACACTAATACAAGTACTGTCAACGCAACACCTATAGGTTTCTATTTTTAAACCATATTTGAGTCGCATTATTGATTAGAATAAGAATAATAACAACAACAACAACAACGTTTTACAAAATTACACCCTTTTTTTCTTCATAATTTTAATGATCAGTGTCAAACTTGCCAACACCTCGATAAATGTGTCTGATGATATCATGATAAGATGATTTGGAAATATTTGCCAACGTTATTCTTTATTTTCTTTCTTCTATTTCTTCCAAATCAAATTTAAAACACGTTCAAGATTTTGCGTGTAACCACTCATGGAAATGGGTGAATTTTAACCCCTAGTGGCTGAACTTTACTTATAATTAAGTTATTGAACCTTCATTTGGAGCAATCCTACCACTATATTTTAATTTAAAAGCAATTAGATCATTTCATTAACCTTTCATTTAACCAATTAATAGAACGAGTGACGTGGCTTTTAAAAGTAAGGAAATCTCCACGTGTTCTGCCAAGTCGACGAAGTATATTTCACACGTGACTGCTTGCAATCAAGTCGTTGAAGTTTAAATTCAAAGCTCGATCACAATATTGAATTTTAATTTCAAGGATCTAAAATTTTATTTTAAATTTTTATTATTATTTAAATTATTTTAAGACCATTAAATAAATAAATAAAACAATACATAACAAACAATTATAAATTATAAATACTATAATTAATTGATAATTTCTACAACGAGAAAAAATTAGACATTTTGAAAGTTTTCAACTAGTTCCTACATAAAGTGCCCTATATTTTTTCAAATATTTAACATTAATTATAAATCAATATTTTTTCAAATAATTTATGTGTTTGAGTGTGTTTGATCGACTTTATTTATTTATTTTTATGGAAAATATCATTTTTTTTACCCCCAATTCCTATTTTTTAGGTGTTTGATTGACAATTTTTTTTATAATAAATATTTTTCAACTTTTGGTCATGCAATCATATTTTTCTCAAAAACAAGAAAAATATTTTCTTTAGGGAGGAGGTGACTTTTAGTTTTCAAGTAATTCTCTCTCTCTCTCATCTACCCACCAATAAAAAATGGACAAGTATAATATTTGAAGTGAAAAACTAAATCAATCAAATACATCTAATTAATAATTTATATACGAACAAGTTATATGCAATTGAATTACTTAAAAAGAAAATTTCTATAGAAATCTCATATTCGCAATCAAACTCATCCAACGTAAAATTTATGTAATAATATTTTTAGTGAAAATTACAATAAACCAGAGTTTTAAACTTCAAATTTCAAATTAAGATTTATTAGTTTTCCTTTTAAAAATCAAATTATAAATGATATTTTTAATATTAATAATTATATTATAAAATATTTAAGTCATGCCATCTAACCTATACACAACCTCTCATGCAAAACCCTAATTATTTTCATCCTCTTTACTATCTCTCTTCTCTCTCTATTCCACCAGAAGCTATCGCTAGAAGCCATTACCGAAGAGCGCCAACGGTGACATCACCGTGTGACATGCCGTTGTTTTCACTTGATTATCATCTACTGTTGCACGTTCCTCTTCTTGCTCTATCGCATGTTTATTTTTTTTTTCAATTTTGGTGGCCGAAGTTTTTTATGCGGTTCGTTTGTGGTATGATGTGGGTGCAGCGTTGGTGTTGGCATTGTGGTTGTGCTGTGTGGTGTGTAGTGCGAGGTGGTGGTGTGTGATGTGCATTGTGTGGTGGTGGTGGTAGTGTGCATTGCGGAGAGCGTGTCCATTTATTTAGATGGTCATGGTGGTTCGAGCTATGGTGTTTGACAGCGGTGGAGATGGTATAGATGGTGGTGCGGTGATGATGTTCGATAGTGGTAGAAATGGTGTAGTGGTGCAGTTGAGGTGTTTGACAGTGGTAAAGATGGTGTAGATATTGGGTGCAGCCTATTGCGATCAACGATCGTGGAGCGTAGATGGTGGTCACGGTCGTGGTGGCATTGACAACAATGGGTTTCAGGAGATAATGGAGGTGGTTGGTACAAGTGGTAGCGATGGTGGTTGACATAGACAGCCATTGTGGTGGTATTTTGGGGGTGGTGTTGGTTGTGGTCATTGTAGTGATGTTGACGGTGATGCTACTGGAGGCAATGGTAAGGTGGTGGTGATCACAAATTGTTTTGTTAATTGTGACCAATAAATTGATTGACATATGACCAATAAACAATACATGATCAATGAAATAGATAAATTATGGTTAATAAATAATGTGACCTAAAAATTTGTTAAGTTATGGCTAATAATTTGATAATGTGTGACCTAAAAATAATTGGTGACCAATTAATTTGATATTTTGTAACCAGGAAATAAGTCGCGACTCATAAATTTTTTGATTTGTGACCAAAAAATAATATGTGACCAATTAATTTATTTAACTTGTGATAGAGAAATAAATTGTGACCTATAAAATTTGTTGTTTGTGACTAATATATAATTGTGACATAAATTATATAATATTGTAACCCAAATGTATCTATAATTAATAAAATATTTTTAATTAATTATTTAATAAATAAATTTTAAATTAATATCCGATTAAAGTAAACATTAATTTTAGATTTGAAATATAGCATACTTAGAGGGTGTTTGATGGAAATTAAAATCGGATTAAAATTAAAAAATTAGTCGTTATTATTGACTTTTATTAAATGAGTAAGACTCAATAATAATTATATTTTTAATTTTAATTAAATTTTGAACTATACCGAACACGTCCTTAATGTTTAGTACTAATGAATTTTTCCCCATATTTTTATGAGCTAAAATGGTTTCTAATAGTGGATCTACATGTTTCCGGCCCA
>CAIGRO010227600.1:0-11813 GCA_903798355.1 Fraxinus baroniana | reverse complement strand
GAAGATCAAATTTCAATGATAATCAAGAGGTCTTGGACGTCCCCTATATATTTCCTATAAATACTAGGCTCTTCTATACAATTTTATAGTGTGAGATTTATGATTACTAGATTATAGAATTATTGTAATATTTTTCTCTCTTCTCCATTGCAATAAAATCTCCTAATTCCTTTGCCATATTCTTGTCTTCTTTTATTCTTTTGTTCTTGATCACATACTTTATTATTTACCATATAACTTCAACATCTCAATCCGGTGATTGGTGTCACAATAAGTGGTATCAATCCTAACAAGCGGTATCAGAGCAATTCTAGTATCGGCTTGTTTTTTTGTAACATCTTCCATACAAATCCACGCGTGNGATCACATACTTTATTATTTACCATATAACTTCAACATCTCAATTCGATGATTGGTATCACAACAAGTGATATCAATCTTAATAAGTGGTATCAGAGCAATTCTGGTATTGACTTGTTTTGTAACAAGGACGATAACTTTCCCGTTGGAATTTGCAAGTACGATGGCTGCAAACCCTCTCAACAATTTGATCCAACATCGACCACATCACAAAATAAGTAATGTTGCACCAACACTCAACAAAGGAAATATTTTTGGTATTTTAAATGGTAAAATTAAATATAAATTAATTTATTTCAATAAATGTGGACACAAATTGAACCAGATTAATATTATTCAACTATGGTACTAAAAGAAGGAATTGAATATGAACTTTTTGAAGTTTCCAGAGATGTGGAAGGATTCTGTACATGATCTGCTATCCCAAATTATAATGTATGTTAGTGCATAAATAAATAATTAAGACAATGACAATGTTCAAGGAAAGCCAGACATATGACATACAAAAAGTTGATACCATTGAAATTTGTTATGAATTTAATAATTTGATCCAACTCTCTTTACTAAAAGATTATATAATGTTTAACAACGTTGTGATCAAGTTAAATTTTTTTTAGGGAAAAGAGAATGTGCTGGTGACTATTACTAAAAGCTATTATTAGTGGATAGTGGTCAACTTCTGTAAGGTTTTTAAATTATTTAACAAAGTTAATCAATCCTAATCATCTTTTGAAAGTAATGGTTATAGTACTTGAACGTGTCAAAATCTGTCGACTCATCTAATCCAATGACGTTCATCATAGTGTTATAGCACAATTGGGTTGTGCTAGGTCCGATACTTTAATAAAATTGATACATATCGAGTGAAAGGTGACCCGACAAAAACTATCACTAATTCAAATCTTGTTGGAGTTAACACTTCTAGACTCTACCTATATTATAAATCTCTCGATAGAGAGTCGAGAAAGGAATCGAATAACCCCACCTCCTTTCATTCTCTCCTATATATTCTCGTCGACTTTAATGATCAATTGTAATTTTATTCGAAAATTTATGAAAATTGAAGAAATGAGAATTTCAAATTTCATTTAATGTGACTAAAATGGTTGGCTAGGCAAAAATTTTCTCATCAACCCAAATATATAGATACAAAACGTCTTCATTGTTGAACACTTGAATAAAGTGAAAAAGAAAAAAGAAAAAGTGATAATATTGTCCAAAATTAGTTTAGAAATTGAAAATTATTGGGTTTATATGTCCACTTTTCACTCTAGAGGACACTCAATTTTGTGAAAACTACAGGAGGTACGAGATAGTTACGAGATAGTATACATGACTTAAATATGTGTCGATATTTGTCAAATCACATACACGTGTGGATTTTGAATTAAAATTTTAACTCTAATTTCAATATTGGGTGAAGGAAATGAAATGAGTACTCAACTATTTATTTATACTCTAAAAAAATATCAAAATCTTCTGCGTGCCCTCTTGAGTCTTGACTCTTGACCATAAGATTAAAAAGTGTACCCTTCTCAATACAAATTTGAGGCACTGCAGGAAACTTAACTGTAGTGGTCCCAAATAATCAGTGCAGTAGATTTAAGTAAGCTCACGTGTAGGGTTCAATGCACATAATGTAATATCCATCATTAGCCTTGCAGGGATTGGTATTATGTGAAATGATTAATTTTTACCTCAGAAAGTAGAGACTTGAAGGATTTTGGCATTGTTGGATGAGGTCATTGCATGGGGCTGGCTCACTGGTTAAAAGTAATTTCACAATTAAGTGTGTTCACATGTGTATGTACCCCCTATCCCTATATATAATAACGTCTTCACATGTATCAATAATGCACAATGAGATTTACACGTATGAATCGATGAAACTTGCTCGATCCCCACTTTTACATCAATCATTTTTCTGATAAAGACTGAACAGTATAATATGATGTTACGTCGTACAGTATTGACGTTGTTTACGATCAAAGAAAACAAGGTTAAAATGGTAAAAAGAAAAACAAACCGGCCCACACTCACGTTCCCGCCCCTAAGTACAAGGCATGTGATACTTTGACGAAAAAAATGACGGTTTCTATCCTCGTCCTTAGAAATTGATTAACTCGGTAAGAAATTGAGATTTAAGGCAATTTGTAATCGAGCAGTTATTTATGTGTTAAGTTGATTGGTCTAATTATTTTCGTTGTGCGGAGTCCGTATGCGAAAGTTTAGGAATTTCATACTTGTAATTTCGATTTGCCCTAATCTTGCACTTTCTTGTGTTTCTATTTTATTTTTGTGATTTTATTGCTCTCAATGGTATAGAATTAGAGTTTCTAATTTTTAAGAATCTCGATATGACCTTTAAAAATAAATAATCGAATAAAAATACATATCTCGAAATTCGAATGGTCCCTATTAAAATCAATAATTATTTGACATACAAATTTACATAATGTAAAAAAAACAATAGGGTGGGTAAATAATTGTATTTGGTAGGCAAATATAGATGAATGATGATGAGCACTCGATGGAGCTGAATGAATGCTTTGATGGCTATGGTCATGCAAATCTTTTGATCACTGCCATACATTTATGAAAAAAACAATCTCCCAAACACTTTGAATCATGAAAGGAAACTGCCTTTTTCTTTAAGTGTGACATAAAATGGCTGCGAAAAGTAAAAATCCATTTAAGAGGGTTGAAGAAATTAAGAGAGAGGAAGCCATAATTAATAGCCTTTGCCATCATTTGGATTTTCAGACCCCAATTAATTATAATTATAACAAAAAGAACAATTTCAACTTAGCTAAATGTTGATCTTTTCTTGCACGTCAGGGTCAAAAGCCCTTTTGCCCTATGTTTCATTGGCTATGGCTTTGGTCCATAACTGAACAAACATATGGGACCAACTCAATTAACCTACTTTTTTTATGTCAGAGGATCGATTTTCAGTTGACAAATTGGAAATTTCTTCTAGATTACAACTGCATGACATTAGGATATTGTCAATGAAGATAGAGCTGGCTTTAGATCATCTTTCGATATGTAAATTTGGTCGAGATATTCAGATTTAAGGTTGTCTGTACAGTAAAACAATCGGGTTTATTGGACATCTCAAGACATTTTAGAATGTGTGTGTCATGTGACAACTGTCCAGGTCCAAAGTGACCTATTCTGTAAGAAGATCGAATTTGTTGGACACATCAAGGCAATCCTTGAACGTGTCTTGTTGGAATGTTTGAGATGCTAAGTATGAAAGTATTTTGGGCCTTTAGATTTTTGCGGTGATATAGGTCTCTATATATTTCGACCTCGACCTCAACAATCAGACACTAAAACAAAATATTACTTGACTATTGCTCAAAAGGGCACTTTTTAACTCTTGGTTACTGTCTTAATGTGTCCCCCAATTTATTTTTAAATTAAGTTTATTAAAAAAACAATAGGGAAATCCCATGTGAACCAACTTTTACGTCTGAGAGCTAGACTTGGCATCGTCAGTCTTTCTGAATACAATGCAATTCGACAAGGATTGATTTGTTCAACTGAAAAGTTCGAGAATCCTTCAAAAGTTCAGTCTGTGTACTACCAAAAACTCTTAAAAATGAAAATTGAAAAAATAAAAAATAAAAAAATTTCAAATGGCAGGTCCAACTGTAAATCGGCTGATACGGTACAGATTTAGCTGGATTAACATTCATTTGAATAGAAATTAATGACATGCGACTTAAGACCATGAAAGGCAGGGAAAGCCACAGCCCATATCCTTCTTTACCCACCATTTTACGTATAAATTATTTGGAATATGTTACTTGTACATAATACGGTATCAATGACGGTGTCCACCCTATCACATGAAAGGTGACCCACTTCGAATATACTCTTCCATGTGAGAGAGTGAACATCGCATTATGTACTTGTAGCATCACTCAAATTCTTTAGTGACATTCTTATGGAAGTTGATGTTGGAATGTAAGAGATCACCTTCTTCTTTATATATCGTTTCATGGTTTAGGATTTGTAGTTGTTTAAACTTTAAACTATAAATCAATATTTTAATGAGTGTTTTGTTTCAATTGAAAAAATAAGTTATTGTTGTCAAAAAAAAATAATTTTGCGGCATATAAATGTATTTATTTATTAGTTTTTACAATTACTTCAACCTCGTCCAACTTTTTCAAGGATAATGCTATGTGTACATAATGGACGCATGACACCCCCTAATGGCACCCTCTATGTACATGGTTATTTACATATAGTATTACTCCTTTTTCAAAACCCTCTTTCTATGTTGACGTGTCTAATTCATTTCTGCACTTCCTTTTTTGTGCCTGATAAAGTCAAAATTTCAATTTTTAGAGCTTCTTTTAGGATCTGTATGATTACCACGTTTTCCATGAAAAATGTCACATTCGAGGAAAATGAATTCCACTTTGACAATTTGATTGCAACGTGGAAATGAAAATCGAATTTCAAAGTACAATCATTTTAAATTGTATTTTTTTTTCATGGAAAACAAATTCATATAGGTTTGGTGGGTTTTTATTTTCAACTAAAATGGATTTGAAATTTATTTTCACATCTACCTATCAAACAGACCATTAGTGTTTTTTCCCCCTAAAGTGTCAATAAACAATTATAAGAGTGACATTCTATGTATCTGTTATCTTTGAGATATTCTATTCTAATTGACATGATATTTAATTTGTTATATCTAAAAATTTAAATAAAGAAGCATATGGTATAAGAATGGCAAAATTGCTGCATACAGAAAACGGCTGGTGAATATATATATAAGTAAAATTCCTTAAGCACAAAAAATGTTGTCAGATTTTGTATAGTATTTTGAATTGAAAAAATCATAAGCGTGTATCTGTGTGTTTCCCTCCTCCATGTTTGAATCCGTCCATCCATTTCAAATTTCTGTGTGTATTCTGTGAAGTTTCTATGTACTTGTAGCATCATTCTATATATAATACTTCCTCATTAAAAGAACTTTTTGGGCGATAGTGGAATTTTATGTAGTATTTAAATATCTAAATTAATTTGAGAAATCGTGCTTGGAACATATTTTAATCAGTACTATCAAGTTCACTAATTGCATAAGCGTCTTTTTAGACAGGATGCGAGTGTAGAGATAGTAACAAGGAGAGGTCAAGTCGGGAATTTAAATATTTTTGTTTACGTCTTGTTTGTTTGGTTAATAGAATTATTTATTTATAATTATCACATCAAATAAAATAAAAAATAAAAGTTTAAACGGGGACCATATTTTTCTTCCTCTCTTCGATTTCTCGACCAATTGGAGAACTCCCATCCTGAATGGAGCATGGCAACATAGTGAGGGAACGGAGTATTTTGCCATCCCTATGTTAATGACACTACTCATTTCATGTCTAATAAAACCACATGCTATCGACTAAAAAGAAATAAACATGTTTACCCCTTCAGAGGTGATCGAGTTGGGGGAGCATGTGAACGCAGATACCAAAAGTCACGAGTTTGAATCTCTTACCAACACTTCCTCGGTTGAGTCCGTCGCCCCGGACTTGCCTAATGTGGTTTATCTCTCCTGCGTAGTTTACGGGCTACTGCATATGGAGCGAGATTTACATAATGCGCACTCATACGTCCAAAAAATAAATAAATAAACATGTTCGATATATTCTTTTTAGAAACCCCTATTGGTAGTGAAAATAGATAAATTCTTCGCAAATGACAAAACATTGGACTAGAGAATAGAAATTTGTAACTCCAGAAAATGGTCTTCGCAAATGACAAAACATTCGGCAAGAAAAAAAGTGAGATGTTCCCCTTTTATTTGAAAATGAAATCAATTTTATGTACGAGTAAGGGTGACTCATTTATTTAAGCTTATAAATAAGTCAATTTTATCCAAAAGTTTTTGTTTTATAGTTTATATGTGTTTTGTCCAAGTTGACATGTCACATCTTTTTCTTTTTTTTTTTTGGGTTTCCTTCTAATAAAAGTCAACGTGCACTCAGTTTTGTAATTTGATTTATTAAAAAAAAAAATGAAGAAGAAAAATATTACTTCTGATATTTTTAAATTTAATTGAGATAAATTAAATTGGGTAAAAATTAATTTTCCTTTAGTTTAATAAATATTCAAATATTAAAAGTTGTTGCTTAAATTTACTTCTGATATTTTTAAATTTAATTGGGATAAATTAAATTAACTAAAAATTAATTTTCCATTAGTTTAATAAATATTCAAATATTAAAAGCTGTTGCTTAAATAATAAATATTACAAATTAATAAATTCAGCTAAACTACTTCTTATATATTTAAAATCCTTTTTTTTCAATCAATGTAATATATTTCTATGTAATTTAGAAATAGAATTATAATTTCGTAGAAAATAAAATTCACTTTATTTTACATTAAATATTTGACCTTTTAGGCTTAAATCTTTGAAAATTTACACAAGTAATTGACACTACTTAATGCATACAGGTATGTGCATGCTACTTTGCTATAGACGAAAGTTCAAAAGACAGTTTCTTGAAGTTTTTTTTCAGAAAAAAGAATCACGGTAGTGGTGTCAAACACAAGCAAACCAATTCAGTTTGTCGTCAAATGATTGGAATGCTCGTATTATGCAGTGTTCTAAAAAGCGTAAAGCGTGGCTAGACGTGGAGATCAAGCTTCAAACTTTACGAGCATATTCGAAGCTTATGCAGAAAAAAACTTTTTTCTTTTATTTTTAATATTATTTTAAATTTTTAATCATTGTAAAAAATTCAATAATTCAAATAATACATACTAAACATCTAAAATTATAAAATATGTATTTACTTAATAATTCACACATAAACAAAAAAATATAAACAATACAAATTTTTATGATTCATTTCACAAACTAATAATAATTGAAATTAAATACAGAAGTCAGATGTCCAAAAGTATAAGAAAGTGGACACATAAAAATCACAAAGAAAAAGAAGAATTGTAAGCAAAATTTACTAAGAATCACATGCCCCAAAGTTATAAATACAATGTAAAGCATAATAATTTCCTAATGTTATACATACCTGATATCCAAATCAGTGCTGTGTGCGGAAAAATTGAGAGGTTTTGAGCCGTTCTTTCGCCATTTTTTTTTTCGTTCTTTTGTTTTCTCAGTTTTCTAGAGTTTGGAGTTTTTGAAATTTGAAGGGATAGCATGCTACTTAGTGGGTCTTATTTAAAAAAAGTGAAAAAATTGGGCATGAGGTGGAGGCACGCCTAGTAACGCATAGGCAAGCATTAAGCAGTCAGCATTATCGTTGACCGCTTAATTTTCAATGCCTTGGCGCGTCTAGTAACGTCTAGACGTGCCTAGGCGAGCATTAAGCGGTATCGTTGATCACTTAATTTTCACTTAAACTCAAGGAGAAGCATTTTCATCACGCTTCGTGCCTAGACACGCTTTTTAGGATCTGAGATCCACCCAACTCAATTCTCATGAACTTTATTTTATTTGTCATAAAATTTATTCAAGAAAAAATATAAAATTACTAGGCTTGAGTCTCACCATTTTTCATCTAGTCCAAGTATGTGAATCTTATAGAGTTGGTCGGCCCACCAACTATAACTCAGTCATTGTTTGGTGCACAATTTTCCCTGAAGAATGCTTCTTCTTTTTTTATGTGATGGGGAATATGTGTTAAGGTATAAAATCTCACATCGAATAAAAATGAAAACATAAACCAACTTATAAATAATCGGGTTACTTCTCTTAATAAAGTTGACATTTTAAGATGGAACATTAAATGTTAACATTATATCAGATACCGTTTAGCTCCAACGAGCAATTCGATCCTATTAAGACTCATAAAAATTGAGCACATAAATTTCAAGATTGGTCTGCTCAAACGAGCCACCATCTTGCAGGGACATGTTAAGAGATAGAATCTCACATTAAAAATGAAAATATAAACCAACTTATAAAGGATTTGATTACTCCTCTTAATAAGATTGACCTTTTAATATAGAATCTCAAATCTTTACAATATGCAGTTGAAAAAAAAAAAAGGAAAAGTTATTGATGTGATGAAAATATTATTTTATTGAAAAATGTGTTGTTAAACTTAGTAGAAAAATAAAAATGAAAAAATAATGTAGCTTATAAAGGATTTGATTACTCCTCTTAATAAGATTGACCTTTTAATATAGAATCTCAAATCTTTACAATATGCAGTTGAAAAAAAAAAAGGAAAAGTTATTGATGTGATGAAAATATTATTTTATTGAAAAATGTGTTGTTAAACTTAGTAGAAAAATAAAAATGAAAAAATAATGTAGCTCAAACAGGGGCTCACTCATTTGATACCTTTACATCGAAAGTTTTAGTTTGTAATCTAAAGTTATTTTAACTGCTAGCAAATTGAACGAGGTTCACGAGGGAAGCATTAATTACTTTCGAAGATCATAATCAAATTCATAATGAAGCCATTGAAAAACCTACCAAGTTGATGTTATGATTTTTCACGTTAATGCACTCGTAACCCAACTCATCATACTATCCCTTACCACTATTTCAAGCTTAAACTTAGTATGGAAAAAATGCTTACCATAGGCAAAATAATTGCATTTGTTATCATAACTTAAACCAAAAGACCATCGTGGGACACCCAATTAACTTTAGGGCTAAACTGTCATTATGCTTTGCTTAATGAGATCAATTAGGGGAATCTTCGTGCCCTTTCTTTGGAATTTATGCCCTAGATTTGTAATTGACTCTCACGCGGGATTCAATCAATTGTTTTAAAATATGATTCGGATATGGACTCAAAAAGGGAAAAAGGTTAACAGTTAAACCGATCAAATCGATGATAAAAAAATAAAATAAAAAGGATATTGTTGAAGTGAACCTATTAATTCTGAAGTTACTAGATTTTTAACTTTTTATACCTACTCGTTTCGAATTTTAGACTGGTTCCTAATTTTTTAGTTGAACTTGCTACTTTAGTCAGATTCTTATAACATTGACGGAAACTAAAAATGTGCAATTCAAAATTTTAATTTAAACAATAAACATCGAGAGACACCATATAATGCATATTTCTCTTTTTTCTTGGACAATTTCTTGTGTCGATCATGTATCTAAAATTATATTAACCACTAATCACTCATTACGAGATAAAATTGAAGTAAATTAGGATTGTTTAACAAAGCTTTTTAACATTTGATAAAAGTCGATGAAATATGTTTAAAGGCTGATAAAAATTTGGGTTCTATAAAACATGTGATTTGAAGTAAGATTTTATCGAACTAGCAACAAATATTACTAAGAACATGTTTGACCATGTAGATTCAACAACGTTAAAAAAGAAAGAAAGAGATCGTTTTCTAGTATACGATTCGTTTCTACCTACATTATTAAACCTGTCTTGGGATAAAGATGTACACAAAGGATTTGAATGGGTTATGAAAATGGTAGATTATCACACAATTACAAAGCCAAAACCAAACAAAAGAGAATCGATTGTGGGGGGTTTGTGATGATGGGCTGCATTGGTTTGAACCAATCCAAACCATCATTGCGAATCTTCGGACGGCCGAGCCCCACCTATCATTTTGAGTGTCAAATAACCAAAATACCCTTCTGTTCAGTTCCCAAAATACCCTTATCTCCCTGCAGAGCTCATCATTCACATACGCCATCCCCTAAAAACCTCATCATCATAATCATAGTAAAATGGAAGCCGCCTTCTATGCTTACACATGCATGCTTATTGTCTAACTTTTTGCACTATATATATTCACATGCCTTTCACTTTGTCTCTCACTTTTTCATTTTTCTCAAAAAATCTAAGGCCCTTCTTCTTCTTCTTCTTCTCTGACCAACCTTCCAAAAGGTATTCTGTTTTTTTTTTTTTTTTTTTGGTCTCTGTTTTTAATGGGTTTTTTGTACACTTTATTCTTGTCTTTATACCAAAAGGTATTGTTGTTAATTTGCTTACATTTTTGTAAATGTTTGACAGAAATGGAGAGGCTAAACTCAAAGCTGTACTTGGAGAACTGCTACATAATGAAGGAGAATGAACGTCTGAGGAAGAAGGCTGAGCTACTGAACCAGGAGAATCAAGCACTGCTAAATGAGCTGAAGCAGAGGCTGTCACAGGCTCATGGCCCAAATTCCATCCCTGATCTTAACATGTCCACCTCCTCCAATTCCAAGGCTTCCAAATCTAGCAAGAAATGACCAAAATTCCCCACCTGTAACTCCTTTTTGTGCGACGCCATTTGAGTAAAAAGTAGTAATTTGCAGTTTCAGTTATTACATAGAAAAATAGGTAGTTTGGATCCACCAAGGGGTTATCTTTTCTAAATGTAATGTTTTATATCTATATATATTTTTTTGTTGGTTGGGTGGGTTTAGGGGGGTGGGGTGTTAAGGTTCATTTCTGATCTTCAATGTGTATCAGTCCCACCTCTTGAAAGAAATATAATATCTCTTCTTAAATCTATCCTTTTTTGCTAATTTTATTTTCTTTTAATGGTAATGATTTGTTTCAATTAATTTCTAATGCTGGGATCAGTTTTTTCTTTATTCTGATTGATCTTTCAATGCCTTAAATGAAAGAATTCTCTAATTTAATGATTCCAATGGAACAGAGGAACTTTAATTTGAATTGCATATATTATTTCAATTCACTCTCGAATTTTTTTGTTTGCTATGCTTAAAGAATAAATCTAAGTGTACAACATTGGTCGATAACAATAATCGACAACGATGTGTCGTCAAAATCTTAGTATATGGTGTATAAAACAATTTTTTAAAATGGGCGGATATTATGAAGTTAAATAGGATGTTGTCAGCCAATATTGTACATGTAGCATGATTTCTGCATAAATTATTACTAGGGGATCTAAAAGTGTGAAAAAAGTTTTAATTTCAGACCCAGGACCATATGTTGTTTAGTGTACATCGCTCTATACATTCTAGGACGTGACAAACACTTGAAGAATGTCACATGGCATGCACGTTTAAGGATAATGCAACTTGTGCATAGTACATTCACGTGTTTTTCCAAGTAAAATGTTCATATTATTTCTCTCTATATATCGAATGAAGGTGACTTACAGAGTACCCCACCCACTTGATAAGTTACAAGAATGCTCATCAATTATAAGTGTAATCCGATTTCTCTTTCAATCAATGCCTTTATTGGATTAAATATCCAATTTATTGATTTGAATGTCGCAATGTAACAGAGTAACTTTTATTTTAATTTCATCTATGAAGTGTCAAACCTTTAATTATTTAATAAAATAATCTTTGATTTAGTTATTTACATCTTTCACCTTTAAACCATAATAGATAGTCTCCAAACCTTTCAAAATTGTGCGACGGAAGGACTATCAGGCGGTTTTTGTCCAAAAATCCCTTAGTTGATCAAAAGGCTTATTAGCACAAAACGTCCTTACGTTTGACAGTTAGT
>CAIGRO010227571.1:0-15237 GCA_903798355.1 Fraxinus baroniana | reverse complement strand
CACCAAATTAATCGATCTGTACAAATCCTCTGTTCTCATTCCAGAAACCTCTTCTCCATTTCAACTCTCATAACAAATCCTCTCGAAGCTCGACCTCCACCGTTCGATCCTACTCTCAAGGTCTCTTAGTAAAAGAGATTCCGTTTTCTGGGATTGGATAATGGACTTCAGGTGTAAAATAAGAGATGGCTTCTTTTGGAGCTCCATTACTCTGTCCAGCTCGTGTACTCTGATAAATTTTCTTCTTGGGTTTTCTTCCTCCAGTGGTTTTGTGCATAATTTGGACCCACGTGTAACAGAACGATGCTTTAAAGCCCCCTCTTCTATTTATGAGCACAAGTTTGCGAAACTTATGCAGCTGTGAAAAAATCAACATATTCTATGTATTTAAAATTCTCTTCGACAAATGATCGAACACTTGGAATGCAACCATAAGATAGAGCTTTCTTTGGCAATCATAATTCAATCGTTACATTTTACACCATTCTTAAATGAATTATGAATTGGTAAACTCAAATAAAAGCATAATGATTACCAGCAGAAATGTACTTCCAATTGGATGAGATCGATCGATAAGCCGATGAAGACGAAGAAGAGGAAGCCCAGAGCAGATCTACGATGAGAAATGCTCCCAATAGGCCGACACATAGAAACAGTAATTTGGTGGTTTTGTGGAAGCATCTTCGACGGAAAGGTTTATTCATCCCAGCACATTCATTCCCTTTCGAATTTCAGCAGAATAAAAAACGCCCTAACAAGTAACAGTTACTAAACTAGTGCATCAATGGCGGTGTGAGTATGTGCGTGTGTGAGAAAGAGATCACTGTGCTTTAGAAGTAAAATCGTGAGAAAAGGACATGGGATTTTTCTCTGAATCAATAACCATGGGATTTTTCTCTGAATGGAACTGGCCTTCATTCACAGACGGAGGAAATCGACTCTGGAGTGGGGAAGTGTTTCTAAAGCTGAGGATTGGGTTTCAATCGGATTACTTTAGGTTGAGTGAGTTAGTTAATAGTTTACGATTAGAACGTAGTTTTTACTTGTTTAAAATGTTTAATTAGTTTAATAGGTAATAATCAAAATACTTATTTTTATAGGGTATGCAGCCTAATTTCCCCATTATCGTATGCGGAGTTAAAATTGNAGTGAGTTAGTTAATAGTTTACGATTAGAACGTAGTTTTTACTTGTTTAAAATGTTTAATTAGTTTAATAGGTAATAATCAAAATACTTATTTTTATAGGGTATGCAGCCTAATTTCCCCATTATCGTATGCGGAGTTAAAATTGTACACGAATAAAATATTTTGTGTACAATTTTTCTTGAAATAAAATCTAAAAATTACGTATTTTTTAACTCCAACATGATAAAAGACTAAATTCATGTAATTATTGTGGTTGTAACATACTACTAACGTTCATGTAGCTATATCAATAAGCAAAAAAAAGCTCGGGTTAGGCTTGAGCTTTTTTGGACCGAACCTTTTTTTTGCCCGAGCCGAGCCGAGCAAAGCTCGACCAAAAAAATGAGGCTCGACCCGAGCCTCGGCTCTGTGTAACCGAGCCCGAGTCGGCAGCTTTTTTGCCATCACTAGTTGAGGATGTCCGCAAGTTGAGCTGAGCTAGGAACGTGTGCGGTGGCTGAGGCCAGATTTAAGTTGCTCGCGAACAACATGACAGTCTATGTCTATGTGCTTGGTACATTCATGGAAAGACGGGATTACGAGCAATATATAATGCTAAATGGTTGTCACAATAAAGGAGCATTGGTTGGGGTAAGGGATGCGGAGATCATAAAGCAATATACAGAGCCACATAAGTTCACAAGTGACATTGGTCATGGCACGATATTCTGCTTCCGCAGGTTATATCAAGGCTTGTGACTGAGAGATAAAATAAACGGCCGACCAATCGGCGGTAAAGATAGCATCAGTTAAAAGGTCACCCACATCAACCTAGGGTTTAAGATTTTGTTCCATGGGTAACGTAATGGGCTTGGAGCCGAGATAACCACTATCAGATAAAATATCCAGGATGTACTTTCGCTGATTGATAAAAATGCCAATAGGTGAGCGACCGACTTCAATTCCCAAAAAATACTTAGTGGGACCAAGATCTTTGAGCTTGACTTTGCTAGCAAGAATAGTTTTAATATGAAGAAGTAAGTTGTTATCATCATCGGCTAAAAGAATATCATCGACGTAGACAAAAAGCACTGCAAAAGATGAACCACATGAAAGAGTAAATAAGGAGTGGTCCGCTATGGATGTGATAAAACCAACATCTTTTAAAACGAAAGAGAGCTTAGAAAACCATTTTCGAGAGGCCTATTTAAGGCCATAGATGGATTTGTGTAATTGATAGACACGGGTGTCTCCCTTTTTACAATATCCTGGAGGGGAGTTCATGTAGACTTCCTCGTCAAGATCCCCATGAAGAAAGGCAATATGCATATCAAGTTGTATAGGAACCAGTTCTTAGCTGCAACGATGGACAGAAGTCATCGAACTATGACAAGTTTAACGACAGGAGCAAAGGTGTCATGATAGTCCAGTCCCCTCAATTTATGTGTAACCCTGGCCACAAGACGAGCTTTATAACGTTCAATATCACCATTTGCCGTCAATTTTGTTTTGTAAATCCATTTGCAACCAATGGGATGCTTGCCGTGAGGAAGAGATGTGAGGGACCAAGTGCCATTAGATTCTAAGGCCGTAATTTCTGATTGCGTTGCTTGTCACCAATGGGCATGAGGATTTACGCATAGTTATAAAAATTGGCCTAGCCCAGAAAACAGGTGGCCCAGACCTTTGATCGGGTCGGGTAGATTAAATTGATAAAAATGCACTTAACTCTGTTAACCGGTGATTTACCTGACCCGGACCCGGTCCGGTTGATTGGTTTGAATGAGTTTTGAAATCATTTTACAAAATTTACTAAGAAAAATAAAGGGTTCCTCACCACTTGAGATAAAGTACTTTTGTATTACTTGTGTGCAATAACTTATATTTAACCAATGAATCATTTATAGCTTTTATAAAAAAATTATTTTAAAAAACTTTGGTGAAAAATAATTTTTAATTTTTAATTTTGCCCCTAAAAAAATTTATACTTTATATATTTTTTATATGTTTTTATGCAATGACCCGCCGATTGAACCACTAACTCATTGACCCATTGCATTGTCCAGGTTAGTGTTCGGGTCGAGTATGACAACTATGGATTTACAATGTTAGTAATATGGGAGAGGAAAGTACGATGTTTATGGGAAAATCGTTCATAGTTAAGGAAGGAATGAAGGGAGTAGGACATACCTGAAGAAGGCTGTTGAGGAGATGAAGTCACGCCATTGATATGTGGAATTGTAGGGCATATGTAATCATGGAGGTGAGGGGGAGGGTTTCAAGTGCGAGAGGGGCGACATGGTGGTGGTAAAGGGTCTCGAGGAGGAGAGGACAATGGGGGCAGTGGGTTCGATGGTGGTATAGGAGGGAGGTTTGGATGATGATGGGTGAGGAACGTCAAGAATATTAGTGGGTATGACAATGGGGAAAGAGTGTGTGTAAGTAAAGGAGGAGAAAGGGAAAAGGTGTTCATGAAATTGGACGTGACGGGAGACAAAAATAGTAGCAGCGTCCAAGTTGTAGAGAAGATAACCATGGTGATTAGAGGGATAGCCGAAAAAGACACATCGACGAGCACGTGGGGAGAGTTTTTCACGATCACGACGAAGGGTAGATGCATAGCAAAGACAACCTAGGACACGTAAATGATCATAGGAAGGAGTCATGCAATGGAGTAGTTCATAGGGTGTCTTGTGCATTAAGTTAGCAAAAGGCATTCTATTGATCGGGTAGGTGGCAGTAAGGAGATAGTTGCCCCCAAATTTGAGGAGAAGGTGGGCTTGGAAGCTAAGGCAGCTGGCGACATTGAGTAAATGAAGATGCTTGCGTTCGGCAATTCCATTTTGTTGAGGTGTTTTGACACAAATACGTTCATGGAGAATGCCATTATTGTTGAAAAATGTGTGGAGATTATGGGACAAATTCTTGGCCATTTTCAGTGCGCACATGTTTGATCATACAATTAAATTGAGTTTGGACATAAGCAAAAAAATGACGGAAACATGTAAAGGTATCCGATTTTAATTTCATTAAATATGTTCAAGTGTAGTGAGAATAGTCATTGACAATTGTTAAGAAATAATGTGCACCAGATAAAGTGGCAGTGGGATAGACTCCACATATATCACAAGATATGCGATTAAAAGCAAAAGTACTTTTATTGATAGGGGAATGAAGTTTTAGACGCGACAATTTGCCTCGAGTACAAACATCACAAGATTGTATGGAATTAAACATATTTAAAGGATTATTTGGAGTATGAAGAGATGGATGACCTACACATTGGTGCCATAAGTGGGCAGACGGAATGGACACGGAGATTAAATTGGAGGGTGGAGTAAAGAAATAGAGACCATGGCGTACTTCACCTGCTCCAATCAGCTTCTTTGTTTTGATGTCCTGAAAAACAACAAAAAGAAGGAAAAAAAAAAAGAGCAAGACATTGTAACGATTGAGTAAGTTGTGAAACAGATAAAAGATTGTATTGAAAATTGGAAACATAGAGAACATGATGAAGAATGATATGTGAAGATAAAGAAACTGAACCAACACGAGTGACATCTAAGTCTCCATTGGGGAGAGTGACTGAATGCGGATGAGCGATATGATGAATTGTAAAATTGTAATGAATGCATCGAGGGAGGAACACATGCGATTGGAAGCACCTGTGTCAATAATTCAGGGGTGACTAATAGAATTCAGGTGAGTGGAAAAAGCAAGGTAACTACCAACAAAATTTGCAGTATATTTCATTCTGTCATGTGCTAACACCCAATTTATATAACGGTTATGAACGGAATGGAAAGCAAGTTTACAGACTGATGTTGTGCAAGTTTACAGCCTAGTTTTCTATACAATTAAGATATGTAAGAAAGGTAGATATACAGCTCATTATTTGACAGTAAGCATACGAATCTTTGACAGTTCTTATCTAAGCAATCCACTAACTATGTTAAAAGAAGGTGGACCGCAGCATCGGCATCCATCACCAAGGAGGAGATTTTTTTTCTTGTAAAAAAAAAATCTTACACGTTCCATGAACATGTATATTATTGACAAAATCAAAAGAAAGAATAAGAATCATATTCATGTCCTCCACCCCAAAAAATTTTCTAGGCCCAATTATAGTCATAAGAAAATAACACTGAGTGCTCCGTCCTGTCGTGTAAATTTCTCTTTTTCATTGTTCGAATCGAAACAAAGTGGACTGATGAGGTGAATTCTCATTCTCTTCATTGATTAAGACCCAAAAAAGTTGAAAAGAAGTTGATGCAACAACAGTAATTGCGTGGGAACGGACAGTTTGAAAAGAAATCCATTTTTCACCTGGAAAAAATGTTACTTCTACGTATTTTCAGAATTCACGCAAATCGCATTAAATGATACATAATTTATAAATATGTCAAACGCGTATACATTAGGAGAGAGAGAGGGAGGGGGAGAGAGAGAGAGAGAGAGAGAGAGAGAGAGAGAGAGAGAGAGAGAGAGAGAGAGAGAGAGAGAGACAGAGAGCGTGCTGGCGTATAGCAATGGCCATCCTCTTCCGGGTTGTTCTGATCCTCATTCTTTCAGGTTCTTCTTCTCTGCCTTATTCACCTTGATTTCAAGAAATTATTTTTTATTTATCTGAATCAATTCTATTGTGCTCAAATGAAACTCCTTTATTGCTATTCAGTACTAGAATTTTTGGGTTTTCCCTAAATGATAGAAAGTAGATTTATTTAGTGAAATTATTCCATATAAATGTGTGGATTTTTATTTTCATTAAGAACTAGCATTTTTTTTGGATTTGTTTGTAATTCTATTCAGAATGTTGATTTAATGAGTCCAGCAAACTAAGTAATTAGTAATTTTGCTAACTAATCATGATTGTTCAATTTTATTTAAATTTATCAAAATGTGCGTTTCTTCTTCACTGTGTTCAGATTCACTTGTTAGTACCCGAGGCCTCGGAGTAGGAATTAATTATGGCCAGATTGCCAACAATCTTCCATCACCTTCCCGTGTGGCATATCTTCTTCAATCTCTCAACATTATTAAAGTGAAGCTTTATGATGCCAATCCAAATGTCTTAACAGCATTTGGCAATTCAAATGTCGAATTTGTGGTCGGGCTAGGGAATGAGTATCTACAAAAGATGACCGATCCTATTCAAGCTCAAACTTGGATTCAACAGCATGTGCTACCTTATATTTTCCAAACCAAGATCACTTGTATCACCGTTGGAAATGAGGTCCTCACAGGCAATGATACTCAGTTAATGTCTTATCTTTTGCCGGCAATGCAGACAGTACATGGGGCTCTTCGTAGTCTAGGAATAAACAAGGATGTATATGTTACAACGGCTCATTCAACTGGAATCTTGGGTAACTCCTTCCCTCCTTCTGCAGGAGTGTTTCGACAAGATCTAGCCGAGTACATCCAGAGCATTCTAAATTTTCATTCACAGACTGATTCACCATTTCTGATAAATGCATATCCCTTTTTTGCATACAAAGATAACCCCGATCAGGTTTCATTAGACTATGTGCTTTTCCAGCCTAATCCAGGGACTACAGACCCAATTACGAACTTGAAATATGATAACATGTTATATGCTCAAATTGATGCTGTTTATTCTGCAATCAAAGCAATGGGCCATACAGATATACAAGTCAAAGTTTCTGAAACGGGATGGCCATCTAAGGGCGATCCAAGTGAGGTAGGAGCTACACTGGAGAATGCTAGATTATATAACAGTAACTTGCTGAGTCGGGTACAGCAAAACCAGGGTACTCCAGCAAAGCCATCAGTACCTATTGATGTGTATGTTTTTGCACTTTTTAACGAGAATTTAAAACCTGGGCCATCATCTGAAAGGAATTACGGGTTGTATTATCCTGATGGTACCCCTGTTTATAATATCGGGTTTGAAGGTTTTCTTCCTCGCATGGATTATTCAGCTTCAAACAGAAATGTATGGAAATAACTAAATAGAGAAGGATTGCTCTCCTGTATTTTCTGCTTCTTACTTTTTACAAGTTGTTTGAACTGATCTATCTAATGCTATACTTTTCTTTTACTTTCAGGGCTTAAATTTCTTTCATCTCCTCCTCTTTCCCGTAGCCTTCTTACTATGTACTTTATAGCTGAAGATGCATCACCTTGATGGGAACGGGGTGGAGAATACAATGAGCCTCGGAAATGCCTCAATTTTTTGCCCGATCTTGTGTAGGGGAGAATTTGAGGTAAGAATTAGAACTTTTCACTTTGTTTTACTTGTGTGATTTCGAACTTGTAGATGTTCATAAAAATACGTCAAAAATGAATTTCTTCCTTTTATTTTAATATACTAAGATAATTAACACCGATGTAAATGCAGAACCAAGTGTCTGTGTAAACATAGATTACACCGACAGTCAACTGCTTAATCATCTCAAATTTGTAATTGCATTATCCCATAGTTGTTTGTCTAATAGTTGGTAATCTGTCTACATCTTTCTAATTTCCACTTGCAATAATGCATATGAATGTCATTTTATTGGGATTTCTATTTGCTTCAAGACAGAAACTAAATTGGCTTCAATCAAGAAAATCTTACATCACCGGCTCACAGTCCAAGTTTTGGCAATCTTGAATTGTTAATAAACCACCAAAATTGGAATGACGTCATTTTTGTCTGTGTTTGTGAGTCTCTATCTCCAATGACATTTCCTATCTTATCTTTCTTTTCTTTTTTGACAATATTTTCTGGTGAGTGGTGTCATCTTCACATCAATTTGGAAATTTGAGTCTGTACTTCTGTTGTGCAAGAATGGCGTTTTATGTTTCATAGCTTTACCTTTCGTCCTATTTTTTCCTCACCACTTATTAAAGCTTAAAATCTTTAAATATTTATCGGGTTTGAACCATGTGATTGGCCAGTAGCCTTCAGCGTCATGGAGCCCATTTTTCTCTTTCTAGGCGATCGATTGTACATACAGATGAACTTATGAGCTAAGATTGACAGATGGAGGGATAATTTCTATCAATGTACATAGTGAGCGGCTAGAATTCATGATAATCCAACCAAACATCTCTGCGGTCCAACAATGAACTGGCAAAAGAAAAACTATACAATGATATGCTTCATTTTGTACATGTCTAGACTACTATCACTTTGTTGAACTGAAGATGACATGTTGTTGGGTGGCTCAACGGAACATGAGAACGGTTGAAGATATGCTAAGACGTGCCTTGTTTGGTGGGCTGTCACTTTACTAGTTAATAGGATATTATAGCAGACATTCCTTGAATCAAAGCTAGGAAATATATATAGAGACGTCACATAAAAAGTGAATATTCATATAGTTGACTCCAAATTTATTGATCACAAGGCTTAGTTTACTTCGTTCTTGTATAAGTATTTTATTATCTTAAATTGCATATCGTCTTTACTATTTAAGACTGTTCTCGACTCTTCATACCGTATAGTTTGTCTATTTGCAGGCAGCCAGAAAGCCAACAAGCAATTAATCAGCCTTGGAAGGAGGTTTTGTCATACAACTTCTATGTGTATTGGATTCATTCAAAGAACTATAAATAACAGGATTTTTTTTTATCCCATCTGGACAGGAAATAATAAAGGATTAACAAACGTATACTGACAGATTATAAGTTAGTGAATATTTCAGCGATTATCTTTCTTTATATTAAACCTATATTTATGTTACTTTATATAGGATAACAATGCTGTCTATTCGTGTTTTTGTTTCTTGCTGATTACATGCTACACAAGTAGTTATATCCTTCTAAATTTATGAATCAAGATCGCTCCCAGAATCCATGTTTCGTACACAATACTCATTCGTATAAAAAAGATTTTAGTTTTTTTGTTTAATATTGTCCGATACTATTCAATTTTCCATGGCAAACAAGTCCTTGCGTGTCTTTTTGGTTAAATTTGAATTTGAATATCCTGTCTAACCCTTTTTCCATTTCTGGCAAAATTGGAAAGTTGACATCAGATTTTCCTTAGAACAAATTTCTGAACAAGAAAAACAGAAGATTTTTTTTTTTTTTTTTGGGTCCTACACAAATGGTCTTATCTTTTTATAATCCATAACTCTCTTGCTCATACAAAGATGTTTTTTTTTTTTTTTGGATAACCGTGAATGTCTGGACCAGTTGCGCGCATCTCAACTAATTCCACGAGGCCTGAAGTTTACGAGTGGAGACTTACCCAGTAACCTTAAGGGGACTCGAACAGGTGATCATTGAGGAACAAATTCAAGACATGACCAATTGAACAATCCATCATGGTTAAACGAAGATGTTTACAAGAAAAAATAAATATATAGTATCTTTTTATTTTAGATTTTTAATTTCATATATAGAATTTATTTTATTAATACAGTAGAACAATATATGATAATCAATAAACTAGTAACGCTAAAGTAAATTGCAAAACGTATACAACGAAACCTCAATTTAAAACCAAACCAAATTTTATAGTTTTTTTTTCAAGTTTTAAACAATTTTATTTGAAATAATATATATCAAAAGACGTCCATATCAACCCATTTACCCCCTTAACTTTGCTTCTATCATCTTTTCTATCCATCTAATGAAGGACTTTTCAGTTCACTCACTTCAAAAGGGTTTTTGTGTGTGTGTGCGCGCGTGCATGAGAGATATGACTCCCTTGTATGGTATTTAAAAAAATACTCAGTATACATCGAGCCTCGTTTCCGATCACTCCTAGTACTTTCAAAATAATACTCCTAAAATAACTCGTATTAGAATAAAGCATCTAGGTAGACCCTGTCTAACCATACTCTTCATGAATTCAGAAATCCTTACAACATGCTCTTAAATTAAAAATGTTGTCCCAACTAAAAGACCTAGTTTAAGACAGCCATCTACAAACAACTAATGGTGGTCAAAATGCCTTCATTAGAGATAGTTGTTCACCTCACGGTCCTCACCTACCCTCACCTGCATCCCAAGTCTCATAGCTAATCAAGAGATGTCAATCCCACGTCTCTACTATGTCGATACACCATTTTCAAGATTTGTGTTAGAAGATGATCCCCCATCGCATGTATTTGCCGCTACTACAGTTGGTTTAGGTCCAGCATCATTTAAGCCCATTTCCTCTCCTGCCTGACCATCCATATGGACCTCCAAATTACTAGCCATCTTACTTTCGGAGCTGATAGAATCACTTCCACCTAATTCTACTCCTTCCTGATTATTCATCTTTACCTCCATAACGCCACCTGCCATCTTACCTTTAGCACATTTACCCCACTTCACTCCACGCCTCTTCTTCCGTTGCTGCTTCTTCAAACGAGTTTTCATTGGTTTGAGGGCTGCTGCAGTCTCCTGGGTGCTGATGCCGAGATCTGTTGCCTTCTTTTTGTATGGAAGAACAGTGTGAACAGATTTTCCAACTTGATCTTCAGAGCCAGAGGCAGCAGACTGAATGGCCAATAAAGCGGTTCTTGCAGCTTTAATCTCAGCTTCCTTCTTTGTGTTTGCTGAACCTCCTATATACTTGATGCCCCCAATTTCAAGGGTACAATAAAATGTGAACGTATTGCCTTGTCTCTCGTCCTTGTGGCACTCGTATATTGGAACTGCAAGGTTCATTTTTTGAGCATATTCTTGCAACCAGTTTTTGCATAAACCTGTTTCATGCTGAAATATAAACCCGAAAGTCGATGTTAAACAATACCAAGACAAATAATAAAGATAAAAAAAAAGCAAGAAGAACCATCAAAAGGAACACATTAACAAAGATGCTTTGTTGCTCAGTCTTCTCTTTTCAGAAAATTAATCATTTATTTTCTAAGATAAATAGATATCCCCAGCTCTGTTATGAACCACAAAACTTGTGTGGAAATTAAGAAAGAGTACCAGAGGCACAAACTGCGGAGTAACATCAGAATGCAAAGAGAGCAGCCAATTTATATACTTGAAAAGGACAATAGATTTGAGAAAGGAAAAAAATTTAAACATGAAATTTTGAAGGAATATTAGTTCAATTTCATTTAGACCCCATTTGTCTCTCATTCTTTCAAAACCCTTTTTTCTACATGCTCATTTTCAACCACAAATTCACAACAAAATATTTTACACACAAACTCAAAACTTTTCCCTACTCTTTAACCACACATTCTCCAAAAATTCACTATTCAAAACAATATTTTTTCCCAAAAAAAAAAAAAAGTGGCCACCAAACAGTGGCTTATGTTTCAATGTTTATTTTACTCACTATATATAATTTTATAGACAGCTTCTAATAAGAACCTATTCATTCAATTTGACAAAATGCGAACATATGCACTTGAAATAATAATTTAACATGGGAAGCTAGTCAAAAATTCAAACCAAATGATGTCTAACTTTTGGTTTGCAAATTGCAAACTTGTCAGCATTCTTAGGTCGCTATGGTTATCTATGTGTGGAATGTCATAAGTTACTGCTAAAACTTCATAAAAATTCATGTTAATAGTCCGCAGGGCAACTCTTAAGAAAAAGGTGGTCCATAAAACTTTCAAAATCCATCTCAATATTTCTCCTTGTCTATCTCAAATTATTCAATTACTGAAAGGGATATGCCAAGGTACACAAATGCCAAACCTCTTCCAAAACCGCTCTTCCCCCTTTAATTTCTATGTGCCCAGTCTCACTTGGAACTAATTCTTCTATTACGAATTAAGCAGGGTACAAAATTGATACATTATGCCATAAATGTCAATAGTTTAACTAATATACATAATGAACAAAGAGTGTTTTTGCCTCTAATATAATTACCACTGGTTGAGTGATGCCAAACTTTGTGTCCACTGAGTTAGCAAGTTCCATGAGAGCTACTTCAGCAGCTGACTGCTCTGCTGCCTTGCGATTAAAAAATCCAGGTAGAGAATCATATCTAACATTGTTTACAATAACTGTTGATCTAAAGGAAGGCTCATGAGAAGGGCCTTCCTTGATAGTCTCATAAACAGGTGTTGGAAGCCCTGCTCTCTGAGCATACTCTTGCAAGCGACTCTTGAAGACGTAAAAATTTGAGACACCTGTAATGCATTGATAATTATGTCAGCCTGGATTCTGAGAAATTTATGTAACCATAGAATGAGATAGGTGTCAAAACGTATTATGATTCTTCGAAGCTAAATAAATAGTCCAATACCAGCTTGAAAAATAAACATTCTTTTTCAGAATAAATAATTACATATTGATGAATTTATTGATTACATCACCAAAAAAGATTTAATTCAATGTTGTAAGAGGTTTTATTTAGAGATTACAAAAATATAGACATGTTCATCTACTTACTCCCTCCCTCTCCTTCTCCCCGCCTCTAAACACAGCAAAAAAGTCTCTTGCATGTGCACTTCTCAAAAATATGATTCGCCTCTTCATCCATACAGCTAAATAATATCAATCAAGGAAGCATGGTCACGAATGTATGACACGACAGGACATAACACACCAACATAATTTTTCAAAAAAGTACCAACACAACACATTGCCAAGACATTTAAAATGATGTAATTATTTTTTAATAGTTAATATTTTTTATAAAAAAAATATATAAATCTTTTATAGTTTTAGATATAAAATAATAATTTGATACAGATAAACAAATCAATAAAAATTAACTTAATGGGAGTCCATTACTCTCCCAATTAACTCAGTTTGATGTTCATTTCAAGTCCATTTACTTTTCCAGTTAGCACAATTTATTGTTCATTCAAAGACATTTTTAAGTTTCCCATGCCCAAAGCCTCCTTTCTCATCATTCCTGCAATGAATTGTAAAATGCATTTTTACAATACGTGTAAGACACCGACACGCCAGCTCTGGTGGCGTGTCCGTGCTTCATAGATTTCAACACGCACACCCAGATAAAGGCAAATATCATCTATGCAGACATGATATCATCTCCTAGTTATTTAGTTTTCTTACGAAATATTGAATCAACAAACAGGTTTCCATTTATATCAAATAATCCTGCTTCAATCTCTCATACAATATAAGTTATAAGTGTAAGGCTTCGATCAATATCTAGGATGAGACAAAAATCTATAAATCACAAGCTAGACAAAACTAAGAGATCAAAATCCTGATACACAATAGATAAGAATAGTCAAAAGTACCAATGAAAACCCCCAAAAGTAATTTCTGCATCAAAGGATACAAATAATTAAGAGAAATTATTACTTGGAGGTGTACTGCTCTCCTGTGAACCCTGATGGTTGAACTTGCTCTTCGCCTTATTTGCAGGAAATGACAGTGGGGGTTCACATCTAGGACTGGCCAAATGCTCTGCCTGTGCAGGCAGGCTCGCTGGGTCGGCAAGGCCATGAGATGCTCCCATTGATTTCTCAGCATTACCATCAAATCCAATCTGACCAGCTTCCATCTGCATAAATTGTACCCTTTACCTTCTCTTTTCAACAATATTTTATCAGTGGTGAATTACCAGAACAATCATTGCAATTTTATTACTGAACAGCAACTTAAAAGAAGCCATAGATCATGAATAAGAAGAAAAACATCTATTGGATTGTGTGCATGTTAGACCCCACTTAAAAGAAAGAAAAATTTTCTGGCTTTTTTGGGAGGTATGCCCCTGCATACAGCCCAAAAAAGCCAGAAAATCTCAATTTCAAGCAGGGCCTATTAAAACCGAAGATTCCATTTTTCAGCTGCTACAACTCCTTACTATTAGAGAGAGAGAGAGAGAGAGAGAGAGTGGATACTAAAGGAAGCAGAAATAGTTTCCAAACAACTACGATGCTAAAAATGACTTGGGGAATAAGTTTGAGATTCATTACAGTATTTTTTGAAACTATCTCTATAGTTTCACTTTTAGCTTTCAGAAATTTTCCTATTCTCGAAGGAAAAGCAATAACCCTCGTGTAGCGGTCAAGGTGAAAAACATCCACTAAAATTTTTTGTTTAAAATTCTTCTTGTACATATAATGCCCAATTTATGCCTAGTTAAAACCCTTGTCCAATCATCTTCTTCCGCATCTCAACCCACATTCCGCCACCCAAATCCCCAGCCCCTCTTTCCAACTTGGTCCTTAAACAAATTCCTCAAGAAAAAATCTGAAATTCTTCTTTTTCTCCTAATTTAATTCTTGAACAGTTCTACCGTGTCAACAAATTCCTTTGATTCTTGCAACCAACAAATACATTAAACTGACCAAAGAAAATAAACGAGCAAGAAATGCAGCTAAAGAGTGATTATCAATAAAAAAAAAAATACCAGATAATAAAGGAAATCACAGCTCTTATTGTTTGGTTTCGCAGAGTAGGCCGCGATTTGGAATTCGGCCTACTCTTCTACCGTCGTTGCCGAGGAAAACTGCGCTCTCCAGAACCGAATATAATATAAAAGAATAAAACGCACAAAAATGTCACCTTTTTGTGGGCACTAGGGTACAAATGAATAGTTTCTTACACTTTTCAATTTATTTTTTCAGTATTGATTCTATCTTTTCATAAATATCAATTTTAATCTTTTGTTAATTGTTAATACCATATTTGCCCATTTTTTCTTCACCCGTCACCTTTTCGTCCTCAACCGCCCTACTCTTATTTTATATTTTTAAAATTATTTTTAAATATTTAATTTAAATTATATTTAAAAAAATAAATACACTGTAAGCAAATCCAAAAAGAAGAATTCACATTAAATTTAGGGATAACTAACCATAAACTCATGATTTCCATCACGTTAAGACGACATTATACCTTTTAAATTATATATCTCTATTCTCATTAAGAAATAGAACTAATCCTAAATCAAAATGTCAAAAAACTAAACGCTACTATAATCCCCACTTGCACCTATCTCGCCTCTTGAAAAATTCCCGATCGACTGATCCAATTGTCATACTTACCTTTCCTACACTACCAACATTTTCTTAGTACTCGTTTGAAAAGGTTTAAAATATTAAATTCAAAACTGACAATTAATTTTAATAACATATATATAAAGATTCATACTTCTAATAAAATATATATTAAAAGTTTTTTTTATTAAAAACTTGGTGCTCTTTTTGAGTGATGAGCTTTAGAAATAACAAAGGAAAAAACGAATTTATCTCAAAATTTGAGTATACAAAGTT
>CAIGRO010227547.1:1283-11491 GCA_903798355.1 Fraxinus baroniana | reverse complement strand
AGCCTCAATTTTTTTGGCCGAGCTAAAAAAAGCTCGGCCTAAAAAAGCTCGGCTCGTTGCCACCACTACTAAAGTATCTCTCAAACGTTTGAATTTTTTTAAAAAAATTGTAAAATATATGACACGACTTGTGATTTGTATGATCCATGTCATGTGTGTCCAACGAATATTGATATCCTACATGATACGATATGCTTCGGGCACAAGTTCAACGGTCTAATTGAAATGTACATGTAGCGTGGTTTCTAGCATAAACACTAGCCAAAACATTGAGGCGAACTATGGAGGGCTGAGAGACGAGGTATCACCACTTCATGATCAAGGTGAAAACAACTTGTGGCTATCCTTCATAGAAAGTCTAAAATATCCAGATAAAACATTGGGCTATCATGCATTGCACAATTAGACATGCGCTACAAAAGTTGTACACAGCATGCAAATAAACATGAAATCTTCTTTCTTCTTAATATATTTGAAATCGGATACAAGAATACATCGTTATCATTGATCCTTAGCAACTACAAGAAGCCATTTTAATTTTGATCTACTTCTTCGTGTCCCAACTTACTATATCCAACTTTCGTACTTCCATTGACAAGAGCCTCTATATGCTGACACAAAATATGACAAAACAACTTAAAGTCGCCCTTTCTTTAGTTTATCCTCATCCGACGCCATCTCTACTTTGTTGACTTATATTATTTTTATTTTTCCATCTATATAATTACAAACTGCACTATTTTTACTTTATAGATATTTTGACCTTTAATAGCCAACCACTCAGAACCATCAAGTGCGGCTGGTCTAACCAATGGATATTTCTCTCTTTTTTGCATAGATTTCTTGTAGCACTTATGCATCTTATCCAATTCCACTCTGCTATAATCATAGCATTACAACCTCTTCAATCCCTCCATCCTTGTTAATAATTAAAGTGCTATATTCATCTCGGCTATATCGAGTGTTCTATAATATAACCAATAATTGTGAAACAAACAAACCTAATATCAAACGAATTGTTGAATTGAAGACATTTTTTATTTTCTTAAAATGAGCAAAGGTTGTTTTTCACTTCCAATGAAACAAATTCGTAGTATGGCTGGCCTTGTTCCCTCTATCCCCTAAATTGATTTTTGAAAAAGGATAACTATTGAGTTGGTAGCAGAGGCTGACCCAGCATTGAAGTTCAGTTCGGGTGGACGTTGACTGATCAACGTCGACAATCAGCAATCGTAAGAGCGATGTCGTTTATTAGTATTTAAAACTTAATATATATTATTAAACTCAATAAGTGCCCTAATGGTAAAGATTCCAATAATCTTTAAGGATAATCATGTGTTCGAACCAAACACATCTCATAAGAACTGCAAACTCTAACCAACTCAATTGAAGGAGAGGTTTGAAAATGAAATGAAATAATAGTAATATAAGCTAAAGAATTTATCTATTATTAAAAAAAAAATTCCCGAGGGATCCAACACGGGGGCTCGCCGGGTGCTGGGTCCACCTCCGGTTGGAAGTCCCCAACCTATTAAGTTTGCATAAAGAAATCGCCAACCTGTTTCAGCTAAAATGTCCTCAACTTTCCTAGTTTGTCAAACTTAGTCCTTGTTTGGGGGAATAAGTAGCGGGAGGATCCCCTCTCCACACAAACTTTTTATACCTTGATACATCTGTTAGCAAATATGAAGACATCATTTCAAAAATGAAACGTCAGTGCAGTTGTAGTGCACTACATTGACACATTTCCATTTGTAGGTTGGGTTACAAATTTTTAAAAGTGACGTCACTTGTAGTGTGCTGTTTTGAGATCTTCTCCATTTCTTTTCTTTTAGTTTTCGTTATATATTTTTAATAAAAGATAATTTAACTTCATATATCTATTTTACCTTCAACAATATTTTGCACTCTTTTTAATGTTGACCGAAATTGTCTATGTAGGACCAAAATCGTATAAAAAGTTTAGACTTATTATTTACCAAAATACACATAGGTCGAAGAGCTTCTGAAATTTCCCATTCAAAACCACCCCAAACTTACACTTTTGTGAAAATGAGTCGCCATGTTATTCATACAAGGAAAAGGCTGGAAAAAGTCTTAAATAGGATGAAAAAAAGAAAATTTTTAGCTCTCCTGAAGTACAGAACTAAGAATTAAAAGGAAAAATGCTCCATGTGCAAAAGCTTTAAGCTGAGTATGGAGCATTTATCATGTCAGTTAAGTAGTGACATAGTACTAGTACTATGTTACATATTTCGGAAGTATTAAAAACTTTGAGCGTAGTTGGATCTTAGCTCAGTACTGGAGCTGAAATTTAGGCCCAATGTCAAATGGCCCGAGCTTGGTTTCACATTTTGGGCCTTGTTCACCATAGTAGCATCAAGCTTGAATGCATACTCAATTTATTTCAAATAAGTCATCACCTTCAATTTTTGTTTCCCCTTTGTCCTGCCCACATCAATTGAAGCATACGAATCATGCTATATGTACAATGTGACAATGTTGGTTGATAACATTCTATTTGATATAATCATATTCATCCATTTTAAAAAATCATTTTCTACATCACAGACTTGGATTTTGACAATACGTGATTGTCAACCAATATTGTCAACCATGTTTGTACACTTAGCTTTATTCGAAACGGATATATGCTAACATTCTAGAGGGTTTTATGCATCTTAACTATATCGCATATCAAACGCTACATGCTACTCTCTATTTGCAGTAGTGTGAAAACCCCGAGTTTATCGTCGACAAAATTAGACGATTTGCCTCACCAGATAACATATATAGTAGAATGACAATCATCAGAGATTTCATCCATTTTTCCCTATTTATTAAAAGTGGCAGGTTGAACACTTGCGTCCAGCAACCTATTATTTTGTGTGCAGTCCATACAAGAATGCTACCATTTGATGACATATTTGAAGCCAAAACAACTACCAGCAAATACACATTTCATGAAATTTCAGAGAGTAGCTAATATTAGTCTACTAATATTTAAAAATTTGGTCAAATCTAGATTTCAACGTTGCAAATACTGCATGCCATCCGGCCTGCGTGGGATGTGCGTTATCCCAGAAGAAGGCCGATTTTGGATCATTGCACAATGTATACATTTTAGTTCCTTTGTCGTCTACACTTCCACAGAGAGAGCCATTGCTCTTGCCCATACAACACGGCTTCAATGGAGTCTCAAATTTCAAATTTCCTGCTCAGCAAAGTGATCGAAGATAAATGAAGATTCAACAAGGAAGAAAAATATTACTGTTTAATGCAATATTACTTTATTTGTGAAAGGAAATGTGCAAACAAAGTAGAGGACAACAAGGATCACCTAAATAATCTCGTTTGTGCTGGATTACACTTGTGAAAGAGCTGTAGAGATCAACAATGAAAATTTCAGAATTTCGGGTTTCATTGTTCAGCTTTGCCACAGCCTGCTGTAATAGGAGATTGTGATAATTCACAGCTATATTTTCAGTTTCATTGCATCGTTGGAATGACGACATTTTTGTGCTTCGTGGAAGACACCCCAACGGTTGCAAAGATGTCACAACTATTTTTCTTGCTCCCAATCCGCGGACCCTCTTTAAGTTCACCACGAGTTGATTAATCACCTTAGACATGAAACTCGCCAAACCCTATAAACACGAGAATTTCAAGAAAACCATAACGATAAATGTTAAATCGAGCCATGAATTGTCAAGATCTCAGCCAGAATTGTAATTTTACTCCATAAGTATTAAATCTTAAGCGGCCGAATACAGTACTACTAGTATTATTACAAAGATAATATCGCGAAAGAAATTCTTTTAAGATTTGAAAATCAACTTAGAGGAACAGTAAAAAAATTTAACTGAAAAATAGATAAATGATTCCTATAGAAAATTTACAATTTCCAATATTAGCCAAAACCCAGTACTTAAAATATATCATTTTTAAATGTTATATGGCAATATTCGAGCTTTGGAGCAACCTATGAAGATTTCGAATTATATGGTTGTTATTCGTAATAAATACGTGTACTAAACATTTAATTTCAGAAAGAAGACATTTGTAATAAATACTTGCAGTTTTGCTAACAGAAAAGAGAAATTCATCAGTGTTTTGCCTTCAGGGGACTAAAAATAACTCACTGTAGTACAATAATATTACCCGGAAAGCGCCACCATTTGCCAAAAAGGCAGAATAATCATTTCCAGCAAGACTCACGAGAACTGCAGAAGATTGTAAATCCCATTTAGTGTAGACTGAATCATTGATGAGTTTCTCAAAGAAATCCATTTGGGTGCTCATGTTTGGTAACAAATCTCCAAAAGTATTGAACACACCACTCCCACCATAGGCAAAGTTCATCCCATAATACCATTTTTGCTTTTGCAAATTCCTCCATTTGTAGGCTACTGGAGACTTCAGTCCCAAGAATGTCGCTGTTTATGTCATTATTTGAGCACCAAAGATTAGATATGTAGCTCATAATAAGCCAGCCAAAAAAAATGAACCTTTTAAAGATTAAGATGTCCTATACATCGACATTGATGAAAGAAGTGTAGATAATTAGGGTGAGAATAGAGGAATTTTGGAATCATGCAGGTGGGGAAAGTGGTCTTGGACCATGAAAAGGCAAAGCACTCAATTTTCTTTCCTTACAAGTAGGATTTGAACTTCCGACCACTCAGTTAACCTTCGACAACCAGAATAATTGTTGGAGGTGTACAAATAAAAGTCCCTCGACCAGATATGAGATACTCTTGTGTTTTTATGGAGGACAGGTTACTCTAGGTTAAGTTTTTGGGATTCGACCCCCATCCCTACAAAAGTTGCGGTCTACAAGGACAGATCCTTTTGCCCAAAAGAGATTTATTCCTAGTACTGTGGAGTTAAAAATGTAGTGAACAAATAATTATTACAACAATAATATGGAAATATAAACTCTCAAATTGTAAAACCGAACCAAAGTGACCCAAAGCTTCTTTAACACCACTAATGATGTGCCATATGACGTTGAACTCAGATTTTTGCCACATCGAATCATGCACCGTGTTCCACGGGAATGACAATGGATATACCGAGAAATAAATTCGTCGAAAGTCACCAAGAATTTCACCGGAGATATAAACTTCTCCAACTTGGTTACCTCTTTATGCTTCTCTATTTTATTATGCCAAGTCCAAATGAAAATGTGAAGAAGTCTTGTAATTATAGAGCCAAATAACCATGTGAATTCAAATTCAAATTCAAATTCAAATATTGTGCTATGAAAGAGACATGACTAGCATGGGTAATTGACCACAAAATTAAATACAACCATTGAATTTAATCTATAGTCTATGATACACATCAATTAGTACAATCATTTCAAAGTGCTTAAAACAAATACTCATGTGCCAAGTGGATTTAAGTTATCCACCTCACAAATGCAAACTAGCGTACAACCCAACTTCGCCGCTATGATAAAAATCTAATTCTAGTTCCATCCCTGATGATCAAGACGTAGACATGTAATGTACAAAGATGAAGTTCAAAACATTGAAACAAAGCACAAAGAACTGATATTTTCAGCTTAGAATTATTAGTCATTAATATATACACAATAGACATTCTTGATAAGATTGCCCATCTCCGCTTCACAATATCTCACACATGGCTCAAACAAATTAGCACGCTTGTTTAAATAAAAGGATGCCATGTCCATGCTCAATAATGGAAATTCTTCCACACACAAACGCAGAAAGTGCACTAAGGCACTATTGCACCAGCTCACCATAAACATAAAGCTGACTCGTGTATTCAAGCCAAAAGAGAGAGAGAGAGAGAGAGAGAGAGAGAGAGAGAGAGCAAAAGATAAAGTGCACACAATGATGAGACATTATAATTATCATATAGCCATATGCAAAAAAAAATAATAATAATAATAATAATAATAAATAAATCAAAAGATAGGAAAAGGCAGAAGGTGGGGTGTAACTGCTTACCAAGGTAATCAGTGAGAATACGGCCATCGGAGAAACGGCCGGCGGGCTTCCCGGGAAAAGTACTGCCATAAGGTTCTTTCCAAGAATTTGCTAAAGACTTTTTTACATTCCCTGTATCAGCATATGAGTCCCCAAATACAAATAGCTTTGTGGGACGAAAGCTATATCGTTTATGATTTTCGTGGAGGTCATGCTGGTGGAAGTGGTGGTGGTGAGGAGATGAACCTTGGACACCTAAATATTGTGCAAACATGTTAGTATATATAAAACTATATGACTGTACATTAGCAAAAGATTTTTAACCAAATAATTCTGAAAAAGAGTGATTTGAATGCTGACATTAAAATTTCTTTTTATGTACCTGCGGTGAGGAGAAGGCAGTGGAAGAAGAGAATCAAGAGTTCCATTGAAGAGATTGTTTAATTGGATGCTTAGAGAGAGATTCATATAGTGTGTAGAGCTTTGGCAGAGTATATGTTTATAAAGGGCTTTATCAAGCGAGTTTAAGGTCGATCTAGTATGGCTTCTATTTTTCGTAGAATAATTTTTTTGAAGATGCATTAGACTCTAGTCATACAAAATTTTAAAAAATTATTCAAACAAATTCAATAACAATTTATTAGTATCAAAAGTAATTGTTAAAATTTCAAAAGCCCTATTAAACAACTTAAAAGTGCGGCAGACCGAAAGTCACGAGTTCGAATCTCCTGCCAACACTTCCTCGGTCGAGCCCGTTGCACCCGACTTGCCTACTGCGATTTATCCTCCTATGTAGTTTGCGAGTTACAGCACATGAAGTGAGGTTTACCCAGCGCGTACTCACGGACAGCGGCTGCAAGTTCCTACGTCCAAAAAAAAAATAAAATAATAATAATAATAATTAGATTTTATTTTAAATCAAAATCAATAATTAATTTAAACCATATATTTTATGTGACCCATAATTTATCAACCACGTATTCATCAACTTCCATCAAAATATATTAAAAGTATGATTTTAATCTAAAGATTCAATCATCAACGATAAGCTTTTTTGGCTAGGATTTACTGGTTAAGAGTTTAGTTGCCAATTGTTAAGTCAAAATTGTAATAAAATGGTTGGCTAGATTGCTATAATTAATGTTAAACGGGGACCGTCAGTCTCTCTAATGAGGACAAGTGCAAGGAGGACGTGGAGATGCGGGATAAAAAGTGGCTGCTTTAGTGTGTACTGTACTGAGAGCTTAGAAAAAGTTTCATCGATTTAGAGTTTAGTTCCTATTATTTAGAGGTACATTGTCAAGAGATATTTTAAAATTGTCACAAATAATTCATTTGGGTGATATTTTTAGAATGTCAAATAAATATTAAATAAAAAATCAAAATTTTCTTTAATTTAAAATTTTAATATCGTTACTAGATATTCAAATTTATATTATAATCAAGAAATAAAGAATTGAAAGTTACCCAAATTTGATAATTAATTCTTAAAATGAATTTGAATTAAGCACCTCCAACATTTTAGATCACGGATTTTCAACTTTTGATTTCAAAAATCTTATACTTCAAACCTTCAAGCCTTCTACCACACTCTTCAAAGTTAAATTATAACAATGTGCTGGTACATTCTTTTAATTAAATCGAAAAACGATTCCTAGACTAGATGTTCAAGAAAATATTTGGGATGAAAATTATCACAAGTGTACGGTTCGTTAACAAGTAATAAAGTAAATTTTTGAGTCCAAATATCGTCTTACAGAGATTGATTCGTTCAATTTTAAATATTCACGGCCTGAACCGAAATAAGGATAATATGATGCGTTTATAATTAAATTATATCTAACTTAACCTACCTATGCAATTATTAGTGAATTAACTCAATTAAATGCACTTTTTGTTGAACGCGAATTAATGTGTGTTAATGAATGACAAACATACTAGGATCCCAAATCTCATGCAATAATCAGTTTTAACCCTAATTTTACACGTTGATAACACGATTAAAATTGATGAATCAATGTTCCTATTTTATTTAACAATCTCTCTCGAGTAATGTTAAATCTACGTTGTATATGACCCAACTATATTTATATGATAGATGCGAACATACAAAAGTACATGAATTTTTATAAACACTTAACGATACACATAAAGGATAGTGGTATATTTATATCCCATATCGGACCCTATGACAATTTATATATGTTGAATATATTTTTCTTCTTTTGAATGCATAAAATAAGTTACTATATTCCCACAACTACCGTGTACAAAATTGTGAAGAAAATAAAATCATATAAATCATTCACTATTCAAAAACGTATTTTTGATGTCAAACATATAAAACTAAAGACTTATAACTCATAAAACAAGATTCATCATTCTCCTAGTACATAGAAAATTAGCATAGCATGTTATAAAGAAAAAAATAAAAGGAATATTGAAAAATCGACATCATCCAATATAATTTTTGAATAGATTCTCGGGTTCTTGGATTCGATCTCGTGTTCTTGGCTTCTTCTCTACTCCAAAAGTCTCTTAAAATCTCATCTCATCTGCTTTTTGGATGGCTCCGGGGTTTTAAAAGACATTCTAAAATTCGTTTTCATAAGAAATTGTTTTGAAATAAAGAAATTAGTATTTTTCCTTCGAGAACGTACAATGCAATCACATAGTACAATGCTATGCAATCGCATAGTTCAACCAACTCCTCCCTTGAATTTCCTGCACCTAACCAAGTGACCTCATAGTTTTTATACTATGCAACCACATAATTTTGCTTGAATTCTGAATGTTGCGTTTTAGTTTCTGAACTCCGCTTTCTCGTTTCTTAACATCTTTTCTTGCTTCATCTTCTTCCAACACTCCATTCCTTCACTAAATTGGTGTTCAACTCCTTTCACATCTTTTTTTTTTCTGCTGGGCCATCTTTTGATTATTTGCAAGTTGGTCCCTGAATTTTGATTTTCTTCCATTTGTCATTTTCCACTTTTTTCCGTAAATTCCACCATGTTCATCAATGTTATTCTACAAAATATAATTTATATAAAATTAAGTCATATTTAGATATATTTAATAACAATTGCCCATATTTTGTGCCCTAAATAAGTATATAAAACGCACTTATCACTTGACTTGTTCATATCTTTTATATTTAAATCAGCCTCCCTATGTGCCTATGTATAGGCGCCAAGCCTTGTCTTAGCATAAATAAATTACGTCTTAATTTGTTATAATTACACATGTAGTACATGAACTTAAATCACAATTATATTTAAGTTCAAAACTTTTCAAGTAATTGCAAGCGAGTTCAAAACTTTTTATAGCTACATAGGTACCTCATGGACATATATTGTTAAAGGTCCAATAATTAGATCATTTTTAGTTGACCATAGATTATCAATCTAATTATTAATCTTTGCCTAGATAACCCTAAGCGTTATTTGATTACTGAAATCATAAACGAGAGCCTTTGTGGATGGTTCGAAGATGATCTCGATTAGAGTTTATAATAATTGTCTAGATATCTAAATACTTGAAAATAATTTCATCATCTATGAGATGATATCAAATTATATTATATCTAAATGATCTTATCATGAAGGAATCAAATCAATTTGCGTGATCCTCCTACAAGGAATACATTGCATTATTGGTACGAGTCTTATATGTTATTTTGTTTACCGATTGACCAAAAAAACCACAGATTTTTATTTAAAAAAATACCTTCTCATATTCAATATTTTAAAACGGAATCTTAATTTTATATATTTATCACATGTTCACGTTAATCAAATTAATATACAATTTAATTATTATGAAGTTTCCTTTCCAAGAAATAATCTAAATTAAAATAATCGACGGAAAATTGGTATCCTATGCATTTTATTTAGGGTGTGTTTGATAGGGTTGATTTTCCATGTCTTTTGGTGTTTGATAGCATTTGTTTTCTTGGGAATTGGTTTTGCCACTTTCTCTCACACATGCACACTTTCTAGCTTTTTAAGGAAAAGACTTTCCCACCAATCTTCATGTCAAACGAAGTCAAAACGAATACTAAACTTTGATGAAAAATAGTGTAAAAATAGTTTTTGAGCATTTTTTTTTTTTACTTTTTGACAATGTTAACAAATTTCATAACCAATTGTAAAACAAAAATTCATTTTAATGGACAATTTTCATGTAAAATAGAGTCAAACGTGAACAAAAATTTAAAAATTTTCCGGGTGAAAAATTATACCAATCAAA
>CAIGRO010227532.1:0-11335 GCA_903798355.1 Fraxinus baroniana | reverse complement strand
GATTTTTGAATTTTCAAATTATATACCTAATTTTTGAATTGGTGTAAAGTATACACCTTATTTTTTATTTTTTCCCCAATGAATAATAAGGGCCAATTCATCATTATTTGAACTTTATCCTTGAATTGGTGGACTCCAATTTTTTTTAGCTTAAATTTATAATTTTCAAACTTTATTGTCAAATGTTCCTAGATTGCCATGTTAGACATGTCATAATCGAATTGGCATGTCCGAAGCACGAATATAGATTGTACAGCGGTTGACACGTATATCATAGGGGTGGGAGTGAGTTTTGTTGTGTTGTGTCGATTTTTGCCTAAACCTAACCAAACATGGTCGATTTGATTGAAATTCAACCCAACCCAACTCATATAAAGATTGAAATCCAATCCAACCCAATTAAATGTCAGTCGGGTTGGGTCGGGCCGGGTTAGTTGGTTTTGGACAACATGTCAACAAATATTAAAGTCACAAAAATAAACTACCTGAAAATGGCAAAATACATAAGAATATAAGCAGTTTCTTCATCCACAGATTAGCAAAATACCACATGCTAATTTCAATAATTTTCTAAATGGTATGCTAAGTATAAAGCTGAATAATTAACACTAAATTTATGCAAAGTACCCGTAGGCGATCTATAATCATCTTCATTCCTGGAGTGTAACGACATCCTTAGACTTGAAATTCTGTGCTGCTGTTTCGTAAACTTGGAGTACTATACAGAGACGAAGGCAAGGAATGTGATGACCGTGGTGATGACAATGAGATGAAGATGATGATGATGAAGGTAATGACTGTTGCACTTGTCCTTTCTTAAAACTTACCTTAGGCAGAAAAGATTGTATCAGATTAGATTTGTGATGATTTTTCGCGGGATTTTCGCGGGACTGGAATGGAATGAAGGTGGGGGTGTTGGATGAGGAATAGGGCTTTCCTTGAACTTGACTTTAGGCATACCAGGCTTTGATTCCAATAGGAATGGAACTCCAACACAAGAATCCCTTTTATCGTGAGAGACGGCGAGAGACAGAGAGAGTTGGAACTTGGGAGAATAGTTATGGTCGGGTTTTGTGTTCTGTGGGCTAAGTTCTCACGTTTATTTTTTATTTTTTTATTTTTAATAAGCGGGTTGGGTTGGGTTACCTCGGTTTTCATAAGTCAATCCATGAACCGACCCAACCCGACCCGCTTCTTAACGCAAAACTCGAACCCAGCTGAAAAATCACAAAAAATTGATCCAAACTGGTCGGTTTGGGTCAGGTTAGGCGGTTTAGGTGGGTTGGTTTGGGTTTTGTCCACCCCTACGTATATGTATTCATACCAACACAGACACGCCAAGGAAAAATTACAATTACGGTATCAAATATTTCATTTAGTAGTGGACTTTGTCCAAACCTTTCATTTATACCACATGCGATAACAAATCTTTCAATTCTTCAGTAGGTGGTGATGAAGTGGTTCTTGCTGTGGGATTATGGTGGTGGTGGTGGTGGTGTTAATGGATTCTTGTTGTTGCTGTGACTGCAGCTTTGACAATGGTGTTTCGATCTCTTTTGTCGGGGTAAACGTGATAATGGGTAAGATCTGGTGTGTTAATAGATAATCTCTTGCTTTGTTTCAATGACAAGAGTTTGTTGTGTAATTGCTATTGTTGGTTTTTTACTAATGACAGCGGTGATGCAAACATTGGGTGGGTGCAATGGCATTGACCGCTGCTGCTAGTACTGGTGGTTTTGGGGTAAGGGGTTGAGAAAAAAAGGAGGATGGTGGGTGACTTTTGGCTTTTAAATTTAATTATTTATTAATGTATTATAATTGTAGTTTTTGTTGAAAAAATGTAAGTTATAATTTTATCTTTTTAGAATTAGTTAAAATTATGTTAAATGTTAATTGTTTGGTCAACTATCAATCAAACTAATAGTTTCCTTCCATTTGGATTTCAATTGCGATATTTCGAAAAATTTGGTACTGTAGGTAACACAAATGAAATGTTCGAGTAAAGTCTGCTACTAAATAAAATGTTTGGTACTGTGACTATAATTTTTCCTAAAAATAAACACACATAGAGAGAATAATCCTTTGTTACGTAGAAGTCAATAATTAATTTTAAGCATATTTTTATGAAATTAGTAATTTTTTAACAATATATTTCATTAATTTTTATTAAAATAGACTAAAAATTTAGAGCCTGTTTGATAAAAATTAAAATCGAATTAAAATTGAAAAATTAATCGTTATTATTGATTTTTATTATCCAACAACAACTAAATTTTCAATTTTAATTGTTACTGACCCACTTTTGATTTTTAACCCCCAGCGCATGCTTCCCTCACTTGGCTCTAGTGCCAAGAGCCTGTTGGTTCGTTTCTGGGCTTTGACAAAGAGCGCAAATTATTGTAAATTATTCTAGGGTTTCCTTACAAAATAGCGCAAATTGTTGTAAATTTCTCTCCATCCAATGCTGTTCGTCTTTGACGTCTATTGTTTCGATGGTGCCAAGGTTTTTTAATTGAAACTAAAAGTTTCCAATTTTTCTGTGAAGTGATTTGATAAATTTGTCCCAAATCGATGTCGAGTTCCGATAAAACGATGGAAGAACAGCTGAAGGCTGCTGGGAACAGGCTTCTTCAGCCTCCCGATTCTCTTGATGAACTCCTGCCTTTACTTGATGTAAGCCCTAACAATAGTCTTTTCGATTTTTTGATGCGCACAGTGATCTATTCCTTATTTTTGTTAAATAAATTGGGTTTTTTAGTTTAATTTGAATAAATAAACGAAAAGCCTGATACTTACAAATTATTTCAGTACGTATATTTACGAAGTGGAAGAAAATGTTGGTATTATTCATTCTTATGGCTTTTTATAATCTTTTTTCCTCTTTGTTCTGTTTCTAGCAAATTGAGGATCTTCTCTCAAAAGTGGAGCAGTCGCCGGTGAAATCCATCCAAACTGCTCTTTCTCCACTAATGAAGGCGTTGGTTGCGGATGAGCTTTTGAAGCATTCAGATGTTGATGTAAAAGTTGCAGTTGCATCTTGCATAAGTGAGATTACGAGAATTACTGCACCAGATGCTCCATACGATGATGAGAAAATGAAGGTGAGGTGCATATACTTCCACTTGCATTCTATTTTTCGCTTCTTGATGGCTGTCTGTATAACGTTTCATTTGGCTATAATGCAGGATATCTTTCAATTGATTGTGTCATCTTTTGAACATTTATCTGACCAATCCAGTAGATCGTATGCTAAGAGGACCATGATACTTGAAACTGTGTCCAAAGTTAGGTCCTGCGTCATCATGTTGGATCTAGAATGTGATCAATTGATAACTGAGATGTTTCAACATTTCCTTAGAGCCATAAGGTAGGATATCTTATGAATTTCTGCTTTGTAGTTCTTATCCTGCTGTTGCTAATGTAATGCCCTTGTTTTGCAATTTTATCTCTTCTTTTGTCACGGATTACTTTAATCTTTGAATTCGACAGAATGGCAGATAAACACGGACTTGATCTCTTTTATCCTATTCAATTTTTATAAAGATATATGGTTCTAAGTTATCCCAAAATTTAAAGAAATTCTCAAGCTTTGCTATTTATTTTTGTTGTTGTGAAAATAGAAGGTGGAGATTCTTATGCTTTTGATTCATTTGTGTGCTTTTCTTTTTTGAGAAGAGCATTCTTTAATCTGTGGCCTCTAGTTCACATCCCATCATTTATTTACTTTGATGCATGTATCACCAGCAAATTTTGAGGCACAATTGATGTGTTCTAGTGCGTACAGAAGCTTATGGTTATATGATTCTTAGTATGGTACTTGGCCATGCTGTATATAAAAATATACGCCCCCTATTGGCTAGCTATGAATGCTTAAAATTACAATAATGCCTATCATCCCTTAAAACCTCGTTATTTGTTTATTCTTGTTTTCCATTTTTCTCTTGGAAAGAACTTGTACATCTTGTGCTGTACATGCATTTATTTGTAAGGGTGGGATATAACTAATCACTTTCTTCAATACGTTATCTCTATGTTTAACAAGTGAATCAGCCATTCGGGAAAATTATTGATGTATGATTTTTCATTTTATGCATTTCCTGATGAAGAGAAGATAGATACATTTTGTAGGCAAAGTGTTATAAAACAAAAAATTGATGGTTTCCTTATCTTTCATCCATCAATTTATTGAAGGTTTGGGATACGTATATATGTGTCGAAGGCCTATTCTTTTACTAAGAACAATGAAGATAATGATTGAAATGTACATTTATATGGAAATCATATGAAAAGAATAATGATTGAAATTTCAACACATGCCATTTTAGTAGCTATCTCATGGTGAAACAAATTGCACCGTATGACATTTAAATCATTAGTTTAAATTTTTTATTACATGCACATGTGGCGTTGCACATGATTAATTGCCTTGAGCCCTTTTTTAAACTGGCTTAAATAGTTTATTGTTGTTTGTTTGAATAAAATATTGGTTTGAAATGTCCATTACGTTTGTCATATTTTTATGTATTGGTGGAAGTGATGTTGTCCATTTCTGCGACTCATTTATATCATTAATAATTAACTTTTTATTTTAAAAAAAATATGTTAATTTTACTGTGCAACTTATCTTTATTTATGATATGTTCCAAAGAGATGGGCTTGTATTCTCTCTCAACTGCTGACATATTGCTTGTGGAGCTTCCAGAGATTATCATCCAGAGAATATCTTCACATCCATGGAGACAATTATGACTGTTGTATTAGATGAAAGTGAAGCTATCTCTCCAGAACTGCTTACCATCCTTTTGGCTAGTGTGAAAAGGAACAATGAGGTAACTTTTCCTTACATTTTTTTTTTACTAATTTTAATCTTTTGTATTTCTCATTGCTAATAAACATTCTGGTTCCAGGAGTTTCTGCCAGTTTCGACGAAATTGGGGGAGAGAGTATTTGAGAGATGTGCAGTCAAGCTTAAACCTTACCTGATACGAAGTTTAAAATCTTTGGGGATTTCTTTGGATGATTATAGTGAGGTTGTCACTTCTGTGTGCAAATGGACTGGTGGTCCTACCGGTCATAATAGTGACAGTACCTGTGTCGACCAGTCGGTATGCTTTCTTTTATTTACAACTAATTGTTATTTTTGCCAATGGTGTAAATATTGTTAGCATGGAAACAACTGTTTCTTTCTTGACATACTTCAGTCCAGCTTCAAGTTGTTCTTCTCATGCAACAGTATGATCCTAGTGCTTCCTTCATTCTATACCTTCTTCCCGTTTCTTCTGAGTTTTGTTTACGCAACTCTCCACATTGCTTTATTTTGTTTATTAGAAATAGAAGCTATTATAGTTTTATTGCACTGTATTCTATTAAAGATTGTGGTATACTTGCTTAAGTGCCGAGAAGCATGGCATTTTTGTGGCAGTTGAAAGTGGTTTGTTTTGGCATTGCTTAAGATTTTTACCTGTATAGCTACATGTACTATATATGATAATCTCTTGTTTTGGGACTTGTACAAGTCATGGAACAAAAAGTACTAGACTGTATTGAATGGGAATTCGATAGTCTTGCAATCCCCACTTTTATGTTTCTGAAGTGATTTTACTATCTTCTCTGGTTCTTCCCTGAACTGCTGGCAGTTTCTCTATTAAATTCGGTAATTGGGATAAGTTATCATTTGAACCTCATTGCTGTATGAGCAGGTGACATTAGATGTTGCCGGTGGGACAAGTTTCGAAGAAGAAAATCCTGATGTCAAAGTATTTCCCAAGTCAATTTTGAGTAATGGCGTCAACGAGACTGGTAATGAAGTAATTTTGACTGATGTAGATTTCAAAAAGGCAGGATCTTTTGATGCTAAATTGACATCTGAGACAGAGTCTGATGATATGGCTGCTAAAAAACAAACGAATTCAGAGTCTAATCCAGAGCAAGCTGCTGAGCAAAGAGGAAAAAGACCTAGCTCTTCAAATAATTCAACAGAAATTTCTGGTATTGGTGACAACGAAAGAGGAGTGGAGCAACTGCCAGTTCACCTAGGCAGTCAGGGTAAAGATGTGGCAACTGTTGAGGCAGAAAAACCATTGGATAAAGTAAAAGAGACCAGTATTCAACTTTCTCCGTCAAAAGCATCTGAGAGAAAAGATGTAGATGTTGCGTTTCCATCTCCGACTGGCATTCTTCTTAACGAGAGTCGTCCAAAGAAGGCTGGTCGGCCAAAAAAGAAAGAGAACTTGGTTAAAAACAAGAGAGTACCTGTTGATGCTGCATCTAAGAAGGCATCTGATGGAGCAAGTGATTCAGAAACGAAGCAGCACAGGCGCTTTGGAAAACTAGAACCTGCTGAGATTCCAGAGAATCAAGTGTTGGCTGAGGAAGATACACGTGAAGATGGTGGCACCACTAGTCAGTCAGAAGCAAACTCGCCAAATCAGACAGATGATAAAGTGAATGCTGATAATGAAATGAAGGCTGGATCCTCATCAAAGAATGAAGATGACAAAAAGCATGAGCATATAAAAGCTAGAGTAGATAAAGATAAATTGAAATCCTCTGCCAAAGATGATGCCAAAGTAATTCAGATTTTCTCTAATTTGCTGTCTTGGTTCTCTGTTACTTCTGTTGATCACTGGATTATTTTGTCCTTCTAATGCTATTCTTTGTCACCTTTTCTAATAGGACATGGTTGCTTCTCTGAGGTCTCCAAAAAAATCAACTAATGTTGAAAGCAATCAGGAAGAAACTCCAAGAATGAGTACCAAGAGAAAGGGTACTCCAGGCGCAGACAAAGTAAGTACTTGCCTACCATTGATATGACTCATTTCATCAACTACCAGGCATCATGTTACATTTTTTGTTTGACTGTTTGCATGTTCAATTTTTTATTCTATCTTTTATTCAGCTTCTTAATTTACCACACTTCTATTTTTATTTTTCACAAGTTAATTGCCTTTACTTTTGCACTAGATGATGGGTGCCTGCATGCCTCAACAAGGCATCACTGTTAGGCAGTATTAGCAAATGACTAACACTGAGGGTTAGCAAGAGAACCATCCAGTTCTCGTACTAGTTTCGTAAATTCTCTCTTGGCATCTAGAATGATCAGTTGCTTCATCTTGTATTTTTCTTTTCTAACTTGTTTTCACAGAAAAAATTCTGGATTTGAGTTTTCATTGGATTCTGTCAATAATGTTATGTTTGTCTTTTATGAGCTTTTATATATGCAATCTGTTTCTTACAACAACTCTTTTCTTTCAACCGGGTATTAGTTGGTCCATTTTGTATGTATTCATCTCCAACTCGGTAACACAGAACAAGTTATGGTATTAAGTTCTTCCTCCTGGGTTTTATAGTGATTAGTTGCTCCATTTCATCTCTATCTCGTTAACATCGAACAAGTTATGAAATTAAGTGCTCTCTGGCATATTGTCAACAATGTACCATTCCAGTTGCCACCTCTTACCTCCAATTTCACATTCAACAAACTCCAGAACTGTGAAGGAGTTTTCAGAAAGTAGCACACATACACATTAAATAAAATGCTTTAGATTTTTCTTTTGAAGAGTGGCTAGATACTGTGTCAAGACTACACTACTAGCACCAACGAAATAAAAATATTCACGTATCAAAAATTACAGAGTAGATATAAAACAAATTCAGGGCATTGTCCCTCGTGTCAGATATTAAAAAGATCTAGGCTATGTTGTGGAATTTTAAAAACTCACAAGAGCACAAATATGTTGGAAAACAAAAAAAGCAAGCAACGGAGAATCAAAACGAAACAATTAACAATTCAAACACTGATCACGGAATAGCTAAACTAACTTCTAACTATAAGAAATACATGATATTTAAGATGAAAGAACATTCAATTTAATTAGTCCCAGAAAGAACAAACTATAAACATTTAAGCGCATATATTGAATTAAAACAATAAAACGATAATCACTTAGTTAAACAAAGTTTCTTCTTCTACTAAGTAATTTAAAACGACATAATAAAATAGAAGACGTAAAATAGATAGAAACGACGACAGATCAAGAATCTTGAATAGCTTTCAAGTTTTACGTTCGTCTTATCTTTTTCATCACTTGCGTGACTGCTACCTTTTTTCTGCATTTTTGCTTCTGTCGCTGCGCCTGTATTCCTTTTTTTGCGCTTTTATAATTGCATGGTTGCAGAGTCGCTTCCCTGATTTTGCTTCTTTCACTTGTTTCCAGTTGCACCTTAATGACGGTCTGAAGAGAACCTGCTTCTTTCTTTTAGTTTCCTTTTTCATGCTTGTGTGCCTTTTTTCAGTTATTTCTTTGCAGACCATGCACGTGCACAAGTCTCAGAATTCTCAAGATCAACCAAATAAGGGAAATTTCCACTTTTCATCCCCAGCAAATGAGTGATATATGATCTTGGTCTATCCAATTCTCATATCATAATTTAGACCCTATTTTGTCTTCTTTTCTTGCCCCTTTTTAATACTCCATCTCATTAGCTTCTATCTCTGACCTAGTCCAAACAAATAACATTAATTATTCTTTTTTTTTTTTTTGGTAAAGGTTGACTAACAAAATTAAGATTGATAATTCATATAAGCTCGACAGGCTTCATCACATGGCGTGCCAATCACGTGTCTGAAGTGTGTCGGGGTTGTGTCTCTCACTTGCCAGAAACTTAGATGAGTCTATACAATACAAGTCACTTGGCATGTAATATGTGCCGAAGCTTGCACGTCTGACACCGTTGCACCAATACTCCGCTCTAGCATTATGTGTATTAGCAGCTTCAGAACTTTGAATGTTATCGATAGCTGCATTTGGAACTGCTTTGGAGGTACATGGAAGTGAATCTGGGTAATTTACCCCAAATACTAGAATGCATGCCAAACAATCAGTTGACAAGATTAGGAGAATATGTGCCAAAAAGTAGATGCGACATTGATTAGGCAATAAACCTTACAGATGCAGATGCAGTTATTTTGGATCTGTCAATAGATATAGAATAAACCACACGGCACGGAGCACAAGAATTCATGTAGACATCCCCAAATTTATAGGGAATAAGACTGTATATTGTTTTCGTCTTAAATTTATATTTTGGTCGATCCCTGTTTAGTATTGGACTTTTCAAGTGAGTCTGAAAGAAATGGTGCTCAATTGCTTGGGTTTTTTTTTATTGGATGCCCCCTAAAGGACCATTTATTCTTGACCTTTTAGAGCAACACAAAGTCGTAGGACAGGTAGAGCCAATTTTCGTGCAGATAAGTTGCATCCCTTGACATGAGATTTTGCTTCCTTTCTTATATTATTCATCTGATGTATTATATCAGGCATCCGGGACTAGAGAGTTCGGTGAGAACTTGGTTGGTTCAAAAGTTAAAGTCTGGTGGCCCAAAGATCGCATGTAAGTGCTTGTCTCACAATTCTTGTTGTATCATGTAGTTAATAATGCGAGGTCTCTCGTTTTATCGATTTCTCTGCTGCCTTTCTTTCTCCTTTCGCTTCAAGATTAAGATGCTCTTCATTTGGGCTTTCTCAGGTTGAAGTTGTGCCTTTGTTGTTTTTACTAAAAACTAAAAAGAAAATTATCGGACTGCACTTGCAAATCAATAATCTTAAAAATTTCATTTTTCAGGCTTTTCAACTGCCTGCTAGATTCTTAGGGTATTTCTTGCCCAGTAGTAATGGAAGAAATGTGATCTGCTTGTGATTGGTAATGACGCTTCGTTAATTTCAGGTTTTATGAAGGTATTATTGATTCTTTTGATTCTATCCAAAAGAAGCACAAGGTCAGTGTAATCTGTGAGGTTTTGCATTTTAATAGCTTCTATTTCTTTTTCACTCGAAGTCTTTTTCTAGTATGAATTGTTGCTCTAATCCTTTATAGATATTGTACAATGATGGAGATGAAGAGAAATTAAATCTCAGAAAAGAACGATGGGAATTTGTTGATAATAGTTCTGTGGTAGATGCGGTAAGTACCATGTTCATTTAATTGCGGTGCCTTGTGCTCATCGTTCTTCTACATCTTTGCTAAACATTTTGTTGGCAGGGGCAACCAGTTGAATTTGCCAGTACTGATACTCCCTCTGAAATGTAAGTGTTGTATGTGACCCTCCACCATTCTCTTCCCCTCCACACTTCTTGTCACTGAAGTTGTTCTGAATTGCCTGATTTCATTTGACTGTGAAAATTGAAGTATTAAGATGACTCTTCAAAGTTATTGTTAATTGAATCTAGATGGAGCTTATGCAGTTGTTTTTTTCCTGTCCATGCCTGTTTTTCCTGAATAGCAGTCACCCTCAAGCATCATTATGGCTTCATCTAAGTTATGACTTGTTTGAACTGCAGATGAGTAACCCTATACATGTAATAAAACGAGAAAATTGTAGCATTGGTCCCAACCTATTGACTTAGTAGCAAAGGGGTCCCCAATCTATTATTTTTGACATTAAAGTCCAACCTTATTATATTTGTAGCACCGTGGTCATCAATGGACAGAAACTGTCCAATTAACGGTAAAAAGGTCAACCTTTTATCTGAAAGATGATTCTACCCTTATTCTTAGTTAACAGAAAAAATAAATAGAATGAAAACAATTTAAAAATAAGTAAACCAAAAGAATAGAAAGGGAGTTTCATCTTCCCCACCACCCATTGCAACCAAAAAAAAAAAAAAAGCGCCCAAAGATCCCAAAGGAACTGAGCCCGAACAGCTAGAGACATGGAAGGAAAGATTTTTCTCAAAAATGCCCAACAGACCTCATTTTTGAAGAGCAATAACAACAGAAAAGACCACACTGACCCATTTCTCTGAGTCGAAATATCGTTGCCATTTCCACAACTGTCTATGTCATGTGTGTGTTTCCAACCGACTGGCCATTTTCCTTCTACCCCCAACCCATCTCCAACCTTGACTTGTTCCTCCCCAATCCATCTCCACTGCTCTTACAGCAACCTCGGCTCAATTCCATTCAATCCAATTAAAAAACGAACCAGAATCGTAAGGAAATTGAGTTGGGTTATATCTTGCCTAATATGTGCATAAAAATTACATATGGGCTAAAAAAATAATGCCATTTAAACCAAAAGGTTCATACAAAAAGGATAGAGCAATCATATGCTCGGCATATTATCCATAGACATAGAAGACGCAATCTTTCAGTTCTAATGAAAATATCCTGTTTTCAGAGAGGAAATATCAATTGAGGAATTTGCGCCGGCTACCTCTATGTTTTGAAGCGGTGTCGGGCTTGAAGATTAATCTGGGGACGTCTGAGGCTATCCCAGTGGGAGAGGTTGATAACGTGGATGAGTTGGCCGGTATTTTGGGATGTAAGGTTGCGC
>CAIGRO010227520.1:0-11238 GCA_903798355.1 Fraxinus baroniana | reverse complement strand
TGATTTTTTAAAAATCCAAACTTAATAACTGGTTTGATGTAATTACCACTTTGGTGAATCCTTCTATTTAAGGGTAGGCCTATATGAACTTCCCTTGAAAAGAATTATGCAAACCTTAAAATAGTTTGGGGTTGGACAAAACTTTTTATAAAAATGAAATTATGTCAAGTTCATTGTTTTCATTTTGTTTAGAGAAAATTACCTGAAACCCGAACTTTTAACTTTCAATTTCAACAATCAGATGATAAAGTTATTCTAACGAAAATCAGATGTATCCCATCCTACCCGATTCCACACAACCCACCTTAACATTTATTTATTTTTCTCCACTTCTCTGATTGCTTCATTCTACAAGTAGGCGATAGCTCTTTGAGGTTGCAATTGATAGTCCAAAAATGACTAATCAAAAGCGAAGTGAATTTATTTTTAAAAACTTTTTCAAAAATTAATTTTAAATTAAGCAAGAACAAGTACATCAATCAAACAATAAATATAAACGGAATAATGATAAGTAAAATGAAAGAAAGGATGCAAACAATATAATTATGGAAGTTCGATTCAAACTAATTATCTATGTCCTCGTTACCAAGCTCTTCATCACGAGCAAGACATTTTCATTAGATTGATTAACTTATGGTGCAATCCAAACCCTTATAATACTTCCGGTAACTTACAGATAAGAAGCACTAATCCTTATACAATATTAAGCTTTTAAGGGACCTCAAGTTGATCTTCACGTTGATTTACAATAAGGAGCACAGTTCCTTATACTATTGAACTTTCAAGGTACCTCAATATGATCCCACAAGTTTAAAGAAATGGTTTCACAATGAATACTCATTTATTAATAAATGATATAAATGAATTAAGTATTACGAGAGACTAATACTTCAATGAATAACATTCAAATAAAAAAATAATAAACAATAACTCAAGTGTTAAATAAAAAACTTCGATAAATATGCTATTTTAAAATTTTAATTCAATCAATCAAATTTTTTGATATAAGGAAGTAAAAGAAGTAAATGCTATGCAAGCCTAAATATTTTACTGAAAAAAATTATTTCTTTATAAATAATAGCAATAAATTAAGTACCAAAAGTGAGATAAGAAATTTTGATGAATATAATGATTTAACGAGTTTGATTCAATCAATCAAAGTTTTACATATAAAGAAGAAGAAGAAATTAGTGTAATATATAACTTCAAAGATTTTCTCAAAATATAATTTTCTTTTATGAATAATAGAAATAAGTTAAGTATCAAGGGAGTGATGAAAAACTTTGATAAATATAATAATTTTGGAGTTTGATTCAATTAATCAAAGTTTAAGAAGAGATAAATGCTATGTAAACTCAAAGATTTGCCATACATATTTTTCTCTTTTATGCACTTAAAATGCCTTACATTGAATGCAAAAGGAGAACATATTTATAGTGAAAAATTCGCAAAACTTTCTAGGAGTTCAAATGAGGATTCGATTGACCGGAACAATATAGCCATTGGATAGAGAAGTTGGAATGGTCAAATTTCAAACCGTTATATTTTCGATCGACCTAATGACCTGTCTGTCATTCACTACCAGGTCCAACCAGTTGACCTCTAGTTCTTGACTGGTACAGTCAAATTTCTCATTTTGGCCCCTTTTGATCCGATTAGAATATTTTGAAAAGTGTGAATTTTTGGAAAAGTGTTTTCACCTAGCTTTTCAAGGTAAATGATATTTTTAAAATTATGAACTAAGTTCAAATATCATTTTGAAAATTATTTTTTTATCTTGGATCAAAATATTTTATGCAAGTGATAATCAAAATAGCTTTTAGTGAACAAAATGTTTTTTAACTTTTATAAAAATCAAAGTTTTAGTACATTTAAATTTGGTCTAGAAAGCATAATCTTTGTCGTTTCTTTGAAATTTGGTTCTTAGGCTCTCATCTTGATATTTTTTTTAGGCTGTTAAACTCTCATCTTGAACTTTCTTTGAAGTTTGGGTCTTAAACTCTTGTTGAATGATCTTGTCTTGAATGTTTGAAAGGCTTAAATTCGATCTTAACCTTTATTGTGAGCCGAGCTGATTGTCTTGATCTTAATCTATTGACAACGATCTATCGATCGATCACTGGATGCTTTGAATACTATAATCACTAAAATTCAATTGTTAGTAAACAATATAACTTGTTCGTTATAATAAAAATTTTAATGTTATAATCAATCACAGGTCAACAGTAGTGTGCTTGCCGTGTATGCACACGGAGATGGGTGCAACTACGATAACAACGTTCATCATTGTTACGCTACTACTCGTTGCAATGCGCTACCATTGTACACACCACATGGTGCTAGTTGCAGTGTTAGATGATGCTTTTTGGTAGATATATAGGTTGTTGATACGATTTGTGTGTATGTCTAGTGCGATCTAGATGGTGGTAATGGTTGTTGGTGCGTGATGTGGAGATGGTGGTGGTGCGGCTGTGGCTGTGGTTGTGGCTGCGATGACGACAGCGATGGTGGTGGTGATTTGTGGTGTGAAGCAACAATGGAATTTTGGGTGGTGTCAGCAATGGTGGAGTCCAGGTAAGGTCGGGTGGAGTACATGAAGGGTAATTTGTGATCAAATAATTGGGTTATTATGACAAGTTAATTTGGTAATATGTGACCAATAAATAAATTATGATCATTTATTTTGATAATTTTTGACAGATAAATAAGTTGTGATAAATTAATTCGATAATTTGTGACTGATACATAAGTTGTGACCAAATAATTTTATAATTTATGATTAATAAATAAATCGTAACATATAAAAATGTGTGATTTGCGACTAAATATGTAATTGTGATTCAAATTTTGTGTTTTTGTGATGATGTTTTGTGATTGTTATTAGCATGTAATTATTATCATAAATTATATGTTATTGTGATCTTAACTTATTTAATTTTCTATTTAATTAATACCATCCGATTTTTGAAAGAATTTCATAAATTTGTCAAGTTTGAAATGTTGATAGTTATTTATTTTTCTCATTTGTATATCCATCCCAAGAGTGTACCGGGACAAGCACTAAAGCAAATAGAGTGTGTACAAAACCAACAAATGAAGTGATAGTGTCTATAGGTGGGCAAAACCCGACTGAACCCGCCAAAATAGCCCAAACCGTCCAAACCGAACCAACACAATTGGTTTGGGTTGATTTTGTTGTTGTTTTTATACGAGTTGGGTGGTTTGATTGGCTGTGTAAGTGGGTTGGATCGGGTTAACTCATGAAAACAAAATAAACCCGTCTAAGCCGACTCGCCTACTTAAAAAAAATAAAAAATAAAATGCCTAAAAATATGAGTTGATAGTGTAACTGTAATTACGTTTGTGCATTTTAGAGCAAGAACTTACTGTCATTCCCACAATAAATGNCGTCTAAGCCGACTCGCCTACTTAAAAAAAATAAAAAATAAAATGCCTAAAAATATGAGTTGATAGTGTAACTGTAATTACGTTTGTGCATTTTAGAGCAAGAACTTACTGTCATTCCCACAATAAATGTAGTATAAATTTTTCATGTTATATACTTGATTGTGTTGGGTTGGATTTTAACTTTTACACGGGTTGGATTTGATTAAATTTTGATCAAACAGATCATGTTGGGTTGAAGTAAAAATCGATCCAACCCATACCCAGTGTCCAACAAGCTATTGGCTGGAGAAGAGTACCAACGAAGTCAAAATTATTTAGCAAATACTAAGAGCTTGTTTGGTAGAGATTAAAATCGAATTAAAATTGAAAAATTAGTCGTCATTGTTAATTTTTATTAGACGAGTGAAACCCAATAACGACCATATTTTCAATTTTAATTCGATTTTAATGGTTACCAAACAGACTCTAAAATAACACAGATTTTGAAGCAATGCTTAATTGATAGACCGCTCAACGGGAATTTTCAAACTCAATCTTGAGTCTCCCCTATGGACCACCTCTCATTGGCTACGTATCTAATCATTCTTTCGTTTATGTGCGGGAGTTGGTGTGTCTTATTTTTCCTATTTTATTTCCATTGCTAATTGTTTTTATTTTAAATATGCCCATGTTTAGTACACATTAAAATTTTCATTTTCATTTTTCTACTTTTCAACCACTATTATTCAATAAAATAATATTTTTCATTATATCAATAATTTTTCCTTTTTTTTTTCAATACATTCTTCCAAAATAATGTGGCTCAAACACACCATATTGTATTTGTTTCAAATTCCTACCCAAAATAAAAACATTAAGTGTTTGAGTCACATTATTTTGGAAGAATATATTCTGAAATAGTAGATTGATGTATAATGTATGTTTGAAAAAGAAAGAAAAGTTATTAATGTGATGTAAAATATTATTTTATTGAAAAATGTGTTGCGAAAAATTAGTAGAAGAATGAAAATGAGAAAAATAATGAGTACCAAACATGGGCTAAATTTTCAATCCCAAATCCTAAAATAATAGGGTAAATTCCTTCTGGGGGGTGATGGTACAACCCTAAACATCTCTAGATTTGGATAGCATAAATGGTAGTAACTAGTAATGGTGGTGAGATGGGATTTGGATCGGGTGATTGTGGTGAAAATGGAGGTGGACATAAACGTGAACGTGGTGAAATTTTTCGAGAGACACTTTTGTTTTCACTACTAACATAATAAGAGTTAATTGCTAAAAGAAGATAAGAATATAACACAAAAATTCCCGAATGTAATTTATACACGCTTTTTGACTATGATCCCGATCAAGGACATACCGTTTCTTTTAATAATGTACGAAACTTATCAGTGAAGGACCTGATGATGCTAGGCTCGAAGGAGCCAGCCACAGTAGCAATATACAGACCTCACGAACCATGGATATCTATCCACAGCAACTGGAGCTCAATTTCGCCACACTCAACATTTCTAAGTCTCAGAAACATATGTTGGATTACTTTGTCATTTTCCCAGATTATAGAACTTTCTTCGGCTATGCAGTTTTCTCGGGTTGGTTTTATTTTCGCGATTATGAATCCACTTGGGATATTTTGCAAGTCCATCTTTGCAGCTTCTACAAATGTTTTAATGTCAATTTCTGCATCTCCCATTTTGTCATCTAGACTGAACGTATCTTTATCGTAAACTTCCTGCGAGAATCGTCAGGGGTTAAGCCCGTATCCCTACTTACGAGAGCTGCAATAAATAGACTGGAATGGAAAACAAGCAACACAAACACGCGTATCTAGAGGGGGGATTCAAATTTAGTCTGCTGCTGCTGGTTTTCAGAGAAATGGAGAAGAAAAACTTACCAATTTGATTGGAAGAGTAGGATCAGCAATCGTTAGCGTCAGCTCCTCGTTCCACTCAGGATTGAGGTTCTTTCTCACAACTCGAGTCTTTAATTTCTATTCAAATAATTACATTTAATTAAATTAGCATTAGGCTCCAATAACTATATTCACATAAACATTAGCAGAAGTAAAAAAGCCAAAAAAAAAAACTAAAATACACGGACTAAAGCCAGAATTGTAAGAAAAAAACGATAAAAAATCAGTGCAGGAAAGAACAACAATAGCAATGCCGCCACAATATAATTTCCCCAATCCGATGTGCGATTAAAATAAGAATTTCTAATTCAATCCAACAAGCCAGGTCAGAAGCAATATCAATACAAGAAAGTACTGATTTTAATGTGGTAAACCCCTCCAAGATGAAGGGACACATCCACAGGGGGCGAACCAACCAAATCGCCATCAAACTCAATATTATATACATCAGAAAACTTCAATAATTTCGTCGTGACTCCATAATCTATTCTGCCGAAAAAAAATTACAAAAAGAAACGGTTTAGTGTACTATTTTCAATTACCTCTAGCTATGCTTTTGCCCATTAATCTATAGCTAAGCAAGATTAGGAAGAGATCATTGGACCTCCTAACTAAAGAAAAAAAGAAAAGAACATAGGAAACTTCCGAGACCACATCACATAATAAAGTTCAGTCGATAGAGTTATGCTTTTCAATAAAATTGTTTACACCTCATAACAAAATCACAGCATTTTCAACGGCCCAAAATCTCTATTTACATTTAGGGCCTGTTTGATAGGACTCAATTGGATAATCAACCCACAAAAAGAGAGGATCCAAAAACAAGAAACATCCACATTATCAAAAAACATAATCTGTCCAATATCTCTCTCTGTATAACATGAGCTCCTTTGATACACAATAGTGAACTAAACTCGAATAGAGATTATAACTTAACAATAAATCTGTTAGACAAAATTAGTTGCATCCACCTTTCAAGAACAACAATTAGAATGGATAAGTAAGAAAACTTCTTGACCGATTGAGATTCTTGATAGCATGATATCCTAAAGTAAAATTATCCTAAGTAAACTGTTGCGAACTCTTTGAATAATCACTCTCAAGATACAGCAATCGAATCACTTGTGCAATAATAACAAGCAATTTCCAGAACTCTTAATAGTGCTCTAAAACAATATTTCAAAATACCATAATAAAATTAAACGAGTTTTTTTAGAAATTACAGAACTTGAAGAATGATTTCAATGTGTTTTTTCAAAGGACAAAACCTCTATATATATATAGAGGTTGTGCGTTGTGCTACATGTATATAATGGTTTACATACACATGATGTGGTGAAATATGATTGAATTAGATTTTTTCAACCAAATTAAAAAATAAAAATCTCTACTCTATTTTTGACACTCTGTATTTAAATCATTATGTAACTCCTTATGTATAAGTAGCATTATTCATATATATAGCCAAAATCTTTTAAAGTAATGATATTTGTGCATAATAATGTACATAATGACATACATGATGATGAGATGGAAGAGAGAGAGATTATAATAACTAAATTTCTTTTCTTTTCGTTTCCTTTTTTTATCGCTCTTCCATGTCACGATTATGTACAAATAGGATTATTGCCTTCAATTAAAAAGTTAGAATTCAATTAAAAAAAAATAGTTTTATGAGGTTTTTATGATTTCGATTAACCATCCAACAACTGCCTTCAACTGCCATTCTTGTACAAGCTAGTTTGACCAAAAATAATAAATCCCTAAGGTCTTTGATTGCCACATTTTTCATGAAAAATGTCACATTCGAGGAAAACGAATCACACTTTGATTATTTGATTGCAACGTGAAAATGGAAACTGAATTCCAAAGTACAACAACTTTAAATTGCATTTTCTTTATTTTCATGCAAAACGAATTCCAGTGGGTTGGGTGAATTTTTATTTTTCAACTAACATGAAATTGAAATTCCTTTGCAAACGGACCCGAAATGATTTAAGAAAAAAAAAACATTAACAAAGAAGCCTGGAAGTCTAATCATCGACTTTTTAGAGCCTGTTTAGGAGGGTTGAAAAGTCGATTAAAATTGAAAATATGGTTATTATTGGACCTCACTCATCTAATAAAGGAATAAAAGTCAACAATAACGGCTAATTTTTCAATTTTAATTCGATTTTAATCCAATAAAAAAAAACAGATTTCCCGCATAAATTTCACACTTTTCACCGCTCAAAGATTTTCTAATATATTTTATACATATCTAATCTAACACAGTCAACCTATACAAAAGAAAACATACAAAAGCATTAACGTCAATATATTATCTAAAAGCATTTAAAATTCCCGAAAATCTCTCTGTGCAGAGATTTAACTGTACAAAAAAGAAACATATAAAAGCATTAACGTAAGGATCGCTGCTCCGGATTAACAAAAACACATTTAAAACTGTACAAAATCTCTTGACTAACCTGTTTTCCCAACCGAACAATAACGTAAGGATCGCTGCTCTGGACATCCCTTATAGCAAGATTTATGCCTCTCTGTATAGTGATTCTAAGCAAACCCAAAGTGTTCTCCATTTCAAGATTTTCTTTTTATCCAAGCAAAAAAAGAGCCCACTTAATCAAAACAAAGAAATTGAAAAAAAAAAATTGGACCAAATTTCAATTTAGAATGCTTGTGAAAGACTGAAAATAAAATGTACTAATAATTCTCAATACCAAGATTTTCGAAAATAAATAGGATTATAAAGACTTTTTGGGATTCTTGGGATTAAGAATTTAGGGAATGGTTTGGTGGGTTTTAATTTTTATAGTGCGATACAGAAAATGGCGACAAATTTTGTGGTTAAAAAAATAAAATATTTTATGGGATTTTTAGTAAATAATATGGCAAATAGTCACGCGCTGAATTTGGACTTTCCCAGTTACATCCGCGGGCCCTTTTCCGGTTCTAGAAAAGCAGGAGAATGGGTATTTATTTTTATAATTTTTTTTTCTTTTGAATTAATAAATTAATAAGAAATGAAATATTCAGCTTTTATTAATCACATAACATATTTTGTCTTGAAATTTCTATATTTTATCTACCAAAAAATGATCAATACAGGGGAAGATTAAAAAAGGTTGAATAAGTAAATCTATAGATATGTATATAAAAATTGCATATATATATATATAAAATTACAAATGACAACAAGTTGAGCCTCGATTTGAACAAGAATTTTGCGGTCAGTCGTGAAATCAATAGGAACAGAGACCGTAAACATGCTCTTGACAACGATTATTATATTTTTTTATGTTTTTAAATCTAAATTGCATTTTAAAAGGTTAATAAATATTTAGAAAAAAAATGTTACAAAATAGGGATATCATAAAAATAGGGATATCATAATATATGTTAAATTATGTTTTCATGTATATTTTTCTTGTGACACTCCATGTGATGGTGTATTTAACAAAGAAAATGGACATATTTCTAATAATTAATTAATTAATTAATAGTATGAATATGACTTTTAATGCATACCACTTTATTTTTTTGGATAACCGAGAAATGTATTAATGTGAGATTTATTTTATGTCCTCTTCAAGGGCTCCATTTATTAAATTTTAAATTTGTTGAGTGATCCAATTCATTATACTTTGGTCATTGTCACGTAAAATGATGTTAAGCGCCCGTTTGATTTTTATTATTGATGAGAATGTAGAAAAGATTGAAACGTTGCTACAATAAAAAGTCTGACAAACACTGTGCACGTCTGCTCCATGCACGTTCACTGAAAGACCATATTGCCCTTGTCAATCTTGCTTTTCAAGTGGAAGACTTGCCAATTTCAACACAAATAGAGGGCGATTTGATAATTGTACACATATTTGAATCATCTTTTGACCACTTTGACAGGACATGGGCCCCATTTGATGTGAAAGAAAGATGAATTATTTGGGCAAATAAAGTGCATCAAATTGGCGCTAAGTATTTAGAATGCCACTTTACTCGAAAATTGTTGATATATCGGGTGATCGACCCTTACATTGTGCATGGGTCCTGCGTGAATAAAATAATGTTCGACCCCTGACGTGTGTGCTCGATCATCTAAGGTGTCAATCGATGTGTTCGTGTAGCACGTTTCACGTATTTATATTTGAGTTTATCTAAAAAAGTTAGCCTTATCGAAAGAAGTAATCAAACATTTTTTATGCTGATTTATATTTTGATAAATAACATGTGCGAAATTTATCACTTAACATGTCATGTAAGATGGTGGCTCTTTTAAGTAGATTAATCTTAAAATTCATATATTTTTTTGAGCTATAATCAGATTAAATTATTCGTTTGAATTTAATGAAATTTGATATCATATAAAAGACTTGTAGTTTCTTTTTAAAAGATCAACTTTTTAAAAGCTCAACTGTACTAATTTTTTAGTCTTTCCCAATGTTAAGAGTATCTCCAGGAGACTCTCTATTTTTAAAGGGTTCTATCATTTGGAGAGCATATATAAATTTAGAGAGTTAAAATTTTAAAGTACTCCAACAAACTTTTTATATTTAACACTTAGTTTTACTACTCTCAAAAAAATATTTATTATTTCTATTTATCTTTTATTTTAACTAGTTTTTCTTTAGATTATTTTATTACTTTCCTATATTGAAAATTGAAACTTTTTGAATGCATTTAATTATAGAAAGTCTCTAAATTAAAATATTAATTTAAAGAATCTCTTAGAGCATGATTTTAAGTGTTGACTCTTTAAAATAGAGAGTATCTCATTTTTAAAGAGTTTTTTAGAGATGCTCTGAGCAACAAAGACTTTGAGCCTTAAAACCCGAAATAACTAACGACTTTCAATGTAACAAATTAGACGAATATAAATAGAGTTGTGTATTTTAAAATTGTACAATGAGCACTTATTAGTCAAAAAAAATTGCATAAATATAAGAAAAAGTAATTAAGAATGACAAAATGTTCAGCCTCAAATTGAACGAGAATTCTACGGTCAGTCATGAAATCAACAGGAATGGAGACCGTAAACATGCTCTTGGCAACGACTATATATATATATATATATATATTTTATGTTTTTAAATCTAAATTGCTTTAAAAAGTTAATAAATATTTAGAAAAAAATGTTACAAAATAGGGATATCATAATATAAGTTAAATTATGTTTTCATGTATATTTTTCTTGTGACACTCCATGTGATGGTGTATTGAACAAAGAAAAAAGACATATTTCTAATAGTTAATGTTAGATTTATTTGTTATGTCCTCTTCAAGGGCTCCATTTAACGTCATGCTTTAGTTATTGTCACATAAATTGATGTTAAGTATTTAGAGTAATGTCACTTTACCCAAAAATGGTTGATACTTCGGGTGATCGATCCTTACATTATGCGTGGATTCCGTGTAAATAAATTAATGTCTGACCTCAAGGTGTGTGGGGGTGTGTGTGTGTGTGTGTTCGATCATTTAAGGTGTCAACCGATGTGCTCGTGTAGCACGGTTCAAGTATTTATATTTGAGTTCATCTAAAAAAGTCAGTCTTATCGAAAGAAGTAATCTAACATTTTTTATGTTGATTTATATTTTGATAAATAACATGTGCGAGATTTATCCCTTAACATGTCATGTAAGATGGTGGCTCTTTTAAGTAAACTAGTTAGAGGCAAGTGCAAGGCACGTGCTGTAGTATAGTTGGCTACGTAAAAGTGTTGGCTGATTTTTGGTTATTTTTGGATACATCACTAATTAAATCTTATTGAGCAAAACTTCTTCAATATAAAACCTTAAAGTTACAATGAAAAATAAACAAATAAAAAAAGAAGTTATAAATAAAATGGGAAATTATTCATCTTAAACAATCAATATAATTCAATTCAATTTTAAAAACACTCATACACTAACAAACCACCAAG
>CAIGRO010227517.1:0-18248 GCA_903798355.1 Fraxinus baroniana | reverse complement strand
AAAAAAAAAAAATTGAAACAAAAAACTCAACAATAAAATTACAGTTAAAATACATTTTTAGCATATTCTTCCTTTTTAGTCCTGCTCCTCTTGCACAATAAGCTATCAGCAATCCAAGCATAACTTTAATTTAGTGCATTTAACAAAAAAACAACTAAATTTAAGACGACAATAAATTTATCCTCGGGTAGGAAAAAAAAAATAAACGAAAATAAATATACAAGGAACAACATACAACCTGCTTTAGCATTTAACAAAAAACAACTAACTTTAAGACAACAATAAATTTATCCTCGTGGAAAAAAAATGTACACGAAAATAAATATATTGGGAACAACATACAACCTGCTTTAGCATAGTACACACTTCACAACAAGTTGAGGCCCTCTGCTTATGCGTTTTATTAGAAAGAGGGAGGAGATATTTTCAGTAGCTACCTCCTTCAAAATCGAGATACAACCTCTTCTTTAACAATCACTTTTGTCTCTGCGCAGCCTGTCGTCATTAAAAACACAGATAGAAAACCGGTGAAAAACTAGTCTGGAAATGCTGGTTAATAGTAAATATCTTGGGGGAGAGAACATAATGTGAAAGCGAAGTGATAAGATGACATACTTCACCGAAAAAAAGAAAAAAAGAAAGAAAAATGCTGATGGTGATCGTGAGAATATGAAATGAATACCGTCTTTTGTAATCAATTCAAGGCAGAGAGGCTTCTACACATAAGAAATACATATAAATAAGATTTGCTTTCACTATAGGCATCAATACGAATCTGATTATAGAGCCAAAATAATGTCCACAAAGAACATTAAATGTGCTTATATTCCGGGTAGGGAAAGTGTAAGTGGACATCTCATATCTAGCAATAGAAGTCCAAAACTAGTTCATGCATTTAGATGCACTCTTACAAAAGCAACGGAGACATGATGTAACTGAAACCAAGTGTGAGAAAATTCCATAATTATAATTCGAGCACCATATCTGGTTCAGTCCAATATTCCTAAAATATTCTCCAATCAATAACTAAATATTTTTTTGATTTCTTCAATTACCTTTGCTATCTCCTATCTCGTTTCCCAGGATATAGACATCTACCACCACCGTCGATGTGGATTTGAGATTCCTATCTTCTGTTGACATTGCAATTATAAAATGATATCATGCAACCATTATTCACATTAACTATTAAGTAAGGTTGAAATATGAGAATGGCAGCAATCAGGTTGCACGATATCACAAAGCATTTTTACTAGAATTACAGGCATTGGTTAAAGAGGCCAAGCTTAGAAACATCTCTAAGCTCACAACTCATTTATCATGTCAACCATCTGTAGATTTTATTATAACCACAAATATCCTCTTCTTCCATATCTGATCATAAATTGATTATAATTGCAACAGGGGGCTGCCTCAACATTGGCCTAATTGGCCCATTTAGTCCAGGAATCTAAAACGACTCCTTGTTGCACCCTTCCCCTCACCTCGCCTCCCAAATGTCCCTTATTCCAACCCCTTGCAATAACCGAAACTGACTATTTCTTTATCTGCTCATGCACAAGTAACCAAGATAAAAACCACCTCCCTCAGAGACGATGGTAACAAACTCAACCAAACAAATATGTGGCCAACATGAAAATACAGGTTCCTATTTTGAGCTGTTGATGGCACGATTATGCCAGTCAAATGCTACAGAAAATGGAAAATAGCACAGGAAATGCATGTCGATAGCAAATAAATTATATGTAATAAAGCAAGGACACAAGTTTATCATGCTGAATAACAAAAATAACATTTTCAAGGCAGTAGCACCAACCTTTTTCAACTTGTCCAGTACTGATTCTTCAAAAGTAAGATATCCAGCACCAACAAGATTCCTCAGTTTTGGGCCATCGGATTCTATATTAGCCTCAACACCAAAGTTGACTGGTGTTGAAGCAGGTTGAAGAGGCAAAACTAGAAGAGGATTTGAGAGATCTCCCAAGACATTCCCAATAGCAGCATTCTGTCAAAGAAAACATCCCTTCAGAGACTAGATGATGAACTACAAAATCAATTTGGAGAAAAGAAATTCAATAAGAGAAAAAAACAAACATACAGCTGCATCTTTAGACCCCATTACAACAAGGGCAGACCCTTTCTTCTTGGAACTCTTGATGACTACATCTTCCACCCTGCCAAACTCCTCAAAAATTTCCCTGAGTCTTTGAGCTGTATAGTCTTCGCCAGTCTTCTCCCATGAAACCTTAAGAACCTTTTCCTTGTCTATCATGCTACCACCACCATCCATATTACTTTTTCCCATTGCAGCTGTATCTTTCTTTGAAGGAGTCATAGTAGCAGATCCTTTGTTGCTATGCATTGCACGAATTCTAGCAATCTCCTCCTTAAGCTTCCTAGCAATTGTCTCTTCCTCTTCTCGAGCTCTTGATCTAGGGTCAGGAGCAAAAGCATATCGCTCTCTTTCTTCAAGATCTGACATCATCTTCCGGCGCTTGGAGTCCTGTTGTGACTGGCGTTCGAACTTTTCTCGTTTCACTCGAAGCAGATCATCAAACAACTTTCTAGCTTTTTCATCATTCAGGATTGCATAAGAAGATGTAAGCTTTTGGAAATTGTCGTGTGCATTTGGGTCGTCAGGTCTCTTATCAGGGTGCAATTCCAAGGCCTTTAGCCTGTAAGCTTTTGTAATTTCTTTCTCCGAAAGCTTGGCACCTTCTTCACCAGATGGCAAGCCCAAAACAACATAGTGGTCGACATCACCATCCATATCTTCAACTATTTATTGTCTACAAACACGGACAATGGAAAAACATAGATAAGTAATAGAACATCAAAACTTCAAGAGTAGATTCTCTAGAGTGTGTGTAGGAAAATGCAGTTAAGACAAAAAATGGGACTCAAAAAGGCTCTTATTGAAATTATGTGGAGATATAAATTAGAAAGCATGTTAATTCCTAAGAATTCGAAAACCCAGATTCTCAAACTTTTGGGAGCAGCAAAGAACGAGCTCTATTGAGCAATGTTTTCAAAACCGACCCAACCATAGACCCAGAAACGCAAAAGGTCAAGGGTCGAAAGGTCAAATCGGGGTAAAACAGGGATTGAACCTCTAATAATAAAAAATAATAATTAATTATTATATAAATATATAACAAAATTTGACATAATGTTTTTTTGTTTTTTTTCAAAATGACATATATAGATATAACAATCATTTAATAAACTTAATTGCAATTATTTTTTATTAGGTCACACTTCTAATATTAATAGAAAATGAGATAACAAATATAGACAAAAGTATTATTAGTTGAGTCGATTAATTATTTTTATGACATTTTAGTTTGTTATTATTATTCTAATAAATAAATGAGAAAGTAAGGAAAATTTGAATAAAAAAGTAACCAAATTCAAAAAAAATGGAAAAAGCCAATTCCACCTTGCATTCTACTTAATCTTAGTCTTTCGTCTTGAATAGACTTTTAACTCTTTCCATGTTGCATAATTCCTTCTCGGTTGAAAAAAAAAAAACTCGACTCTGACAAGGTGTAATCTAAGTGGGCATCCAAAAGCTCCACATACAGCTAGCGAAACTTTTTTCAGTAATCCAAATAGCATCACTACGCGGATGCCCGAGGTGATAATGTGGTAACGGATGCCCGAGGCGGCGGTCGAGGAGCATGTCCTATAGAAATGTTAGAAGACAAAATCGGAGGCTTGAATGTGCCTCAATAAGGATATGTCTGCTATATAATATTTAAGTGCAATAGCAAATTAAGTAGATAAGCGTTAGGTCCAAGCTTTTTAATAATAGGGCAAGGGCCAAGTGATTTAGCACAGTTTTTTTGCATCATGTTTTGAAAACGTTCAGGTGCCAACTATATCCTAACAAAATCACCAATTTAAAACTCTTTATGCCTACGATGTAAGTCAACATCATTTTATAGTGATCATTGCTTAAAATAATTTTTCTTTTAATCTCATCAAGCAAGTCACGAATATGATTAGCAAAAGCTTGTGCAGGGGCAGTGGAACGACAATTAGGAGGCAACAGAACAAGATCAAGGGGATGACGTGGGGCGAAACCTTGAACAACCTCAAAAGGGCTAGACTTGTAGACCTATTGCCAGAATTGGTGTAAGCAAACTCAGTAGTAGGCAATACTAAATCCCAATTACCCGGTTTTTCTCCAACAAAGCAGATTACCTAGACTACAATTGACGACTTCAATCTGACCATCTTTCTAAGGATGAAAAGCTAATGAGAACTTAAGTGTTGTCTCAAACAATTTCCTCAATGTTTTCCTAAAGTAACTAACAAATTTAACATCATGATCAGGAACAATATTGACCGGGAGCCCATGTAGACGAACAACCTCTTTGAAAGATGCATCAATAAACTTAGACCAAGGAATGAAATGGGCCATCTTAGAGAATCTATCTACTACCACGAAAATGGAATCATGACCTCGAGCAGTTTTAGGTAACCTATGACAAAATCCATGCTAAGGTCAAGCTAAGGAGTAGGAGGAACGGGGAAAGAAGTATACATTCCAGTGTTTTGACATTGTGCCTTGCCCAAGTACGACATTGAGACATAATGCAAGCAACGTCCCATTTCAGGAAAGGCCAATAAAATCTATCTTCGACCAAGGCAATAGTTTTGTCTTTATCGAAATGACCAGCAAGACCTCCCTAATGTAGTTCCCAAACAAGAAACTTACGAAGTGAGGCATGGGGAATACATAACTTGGTTCCTCAATCCATTGTGGACATAGGTTGTTTTGAACTACCATACTGAAGAAATTGGATATAAAAGGGCTGTCATTATTAAGTTAGATACACCATTTGGGCCTTATAGCTTGGGCCTAGTAAAGAAAATTTTCAAATTATTGATAGGAACACCACTTGGCCTTAAAGCTTTGGCCTAAAATAAAGGAAGTTTTCAAATTTTTGATAGGAAAAAATCAAGGTTGAAACCGTCAAAATCAATTGCGGGTCGACTGGTTTTACAGGTCTAGTTGGCCGGCTTTTATCCATTTTTAAATATCTAATTTTTAATTATCAATCGAACCGATTTTTGTAACGGTTCACGATTTTTTCGATCGGACCGATCGATCCAATCCGGTTTTGAAAACATTTCTATGGGTAACTAATTCTATACTGGTTTTGTGGTTTTGTGAGGGAAATTTTCCCCGTTAATTTGCAGAAGAAAAATTATTGGTGAAGGTTTATTGTAGTATTTTCTAAAAAATCGAAGTTAATAACAAATACCTCCTAGTATTCCTTTTAAGAAAAAATCTAATTTATAATTAAGAAAATGTCTTAAATTTTATTTCTACAAAAAAGGGGATGTGTGATGGTATTTTTTTTCCCCTTCCTAAGGTAGGGATAAGGGCGTCAACTAGCCGATCTGATCCGACTCTTCCAGTTGTCATCGGACCACTATCCAAATGTCAGCCTATAATTATAGGGCAGATTGGGCACGCTTGTAGACCGTTTTCTTTTTTTAAAACAACAAATTCTTGAAAAAGAAATAAAAATTTTAATAACGGCCCTACACAAATTTGGAGGTCAATTCAACCTGGCCCTATAAAAACAGGGCGTAGTCCTTGAGAAACCCACCCTTTAGTGGCCCTGGACCACTTACACCCCTAAGTTAATCGAGTCCACATTGAGTAACTATATTCATCACTAGTTTAGGCAAATGCGTTCTATAGATTTACATATAGATGGCATGCAAATTGAAATGCTTTTTGTTTATATGCATTGATGTCTAATGAATAAACACTCAAATCTAAAACAAGTCTCCGATGGGATCCACCTACAACCCAATAATACTATCTAGATGTATTATTTTCTTAAAATAAAAACAAAAATCACATCTAATTCTACATGCTAATTTATAAATTTTATTAATTCAGTATGTCTAACAGAGTTTTTGAGTCTAGATGAGCTTTACAGTGTTTTTTTTCCTTTGCCACATGCTTGGAGACAAATATATTTAAACATTGTTCATTTTTCCTACATGACGTTATTTTAGCAATTCATGATTGCATTGGAGATGCTCTAATCCCTCGATGCATTCAATGTATTGTATCCATGTGGTATACAAATAAAAAGATTTTTGATCTATGTGACCTGATGTTTAACCAATACATCGCCAACCAAAATTGGTTTCTAATAGGTTCTATCGACAACCTAATACTATTGCCTAGGCGACATTAATTTCTTAAAATAAAACAATATAACCTATTATTTCCATGGAAACGACCAAATCAAAGTATTGCAACATAAATTTTCTTCTCTACTGTTTAGATTAATTGACTCTAAAGAAGATGAAAGTCCCACGTTAGTTGTCCAAAATATCTAGTAATCGTCTACAAAAATGCGGTATTTTTATTTGATTCGATAAATCCTCGTTCCCCGATTTTTTTATCGCCATCCTAAATTAATGGTTATTTGGATTGATTACAGAAGTATTATTTACACATCGAACTCGAAGCAAGCAATATGAATGAGTTTAACAAAAGATAATATGGTAAATAGTAGCAGGTTTCGAATGCATTGGGATTCAATGAATGAGACTGTGTTGGCAAACTTCTTCAAATTCTTTAAGATACAATTTTGCTGTTAATTAGAAAGGAATTAAGAAATTGTTCGCTATGTTATGTAGATATCTACATAGGTATGGTTTTAATTGAAAAAGAATTATTAGTTTCGAGTATATATGCAAATGTGCACTTCTCGGGTTCTAACTCTAAATTAATCTAATGCTTATCTTTTGTTATTCAATATTCAAAGGGTGGTGGACAATGGACTCAAATGCAACTTCTTTTCAAACTCGTGACTCATTGGAAATTGTTCCTTTAGGCTTTATGCTTGAAACTCATGGGCCCTATTGAAAGCCTTTAGACCTTATTTTTGAAATACGTGTTCACACTAAAAACAATGAATAAAAAAAAAATCAAATTACAAAAAACACAAGGGTGTGATTTGAGGCATGCACCTCATTGAATGAGGCATCTACGTCATAAAAAAAGAAACTGACATAGTGCCTTGAGGCATAGGTGCTACGCCTCAGCTTGAGGTCCACCTCAAGACCGTCTTTTTAAATCATGTATATACTGAAACATTTTCTGACTTCAATTTCAAATTAACGAAATTATTCAAACATATTTTACAAGCAATTGAAAATTATGTTGATTATTTTAAATAAAAGGCTGATGCAATTGGTAACACTGGTTGAGTACTTTACAAAAGATGATAGCAACAGTACGCTGTACGCATGCTTGCATAAAGTTGTCCAATTGATCTCCACGATGAATATGTTCAAACCTAAAGTGTTTATGTGATGTTGTAATAGGAATTTTGAAGAATATTAATTAAGAAAACCAAACAAAGATGATATTGCAAGGTTGCTAAAAGAAGGTGAGGCTCAAAGATATCCAAGTATGCTTGGTAGTCTAGATTGTGTGCATTAGCATTGAAAAAATTGTCCATAGCTTGTCATGGTACACATAATTAATGGTTTTAAAAGAGTTCATACTCTCATTTTAGAGATTGTAGCTTCAGAAACATTTTACGAATTTGGCATGCATTCTTTGGCATGGCAATTCTAGAGATTGTATTTTTTCAGAATGATGTATACATACGCACAAACTAAATGTCCACGACCAGTTTAGATCGAGTCTATACCGACCAAAGATGTATAAATACGTCAATCGTTCCTAGGTTCAAATAAAATGCACACCTAAGTTTCTTAGTCTTATAAAGCCAACTTTCTATCATATGTTTATAGAAGTTATCTACTTAGTATTCAGCTGTGGATGTAAAATAATATGGTACATTTATTAGGCATGCAAATAATTGGATTGGTTTTTCTTCCATACTTATTTTCTTACCTGTAAATCCAGATTTTGTTTCCGAATTCTCACAAAGAATGCACAAAGGACATTTGTAACAAGATATGTCAGTCTCCTGACAATGTTAACTAAAACACTACACTATAGTTTGACCGCAAGAAAAATCAACCTAGTATCACATATGAAAGCAATCAATATTTCACAAAACCAGCACTAGAAAACAAATTCTTTAATTCACGGAGCGAACACCAAGCAAAGAGCTAATATTTCATCAAGTAATAAGTAATAATTGATACAAAAAGTTAAAATTGTCCATTAAAACTCCAAAGTTACAAGTTTGATAATTTAAGAATAAATTAGCAATGGAACAATATAAATATCTTAAAAACATAAATTAAAGTACAAGACAACATTAAACTGAAATCAAGGATATAGATGCGCATCTTGCACTTCAAAATGCTAATATTGATCATGTATGGGATGAATATACTAATTCTGAAAAATAAGTGACAAAATGAGTTGTCATTTTCATTATATTTCTTTTTTGTGTGTTCAATGTAATTTTTTGAACTGCATATTCTGTTCAACGTTTTTTTTAAATTTATTAATAAAAAAATATTTTAGTTCATTAAATATAATTTTTAATTTTGTGATTTTATTAATAATATAATTTTTAATTAAATAGTTTAAAATAAAATTTTGGGTAAGAGCATCTCCAATTGTTACACCAAATGGAGTAAAACTACACCAAATATGGTGTAAACCATTGGAGATGGTTTAATGATAAGTCTATCCCACATATCACATGCAATAGGAGTACAATTACTGAAGACTTGGTGGTGCTGATTATTTTCTGTTTTTGATGGCAGAAGAAATAGAAGCTAAACACTCCAAAATTACCTATGCTGATCTTCAGCAGGTAAGAAGCGCCTGTTAATAACGGTCTCATTTACATCTGATGCTTTTCATTTATTTATGCAGTTAGTTAATTCATCGGGTAATGAATAATGACACAAATTGGGGTTCCCTTACATCATATTATAGGATTTTATGCAAACAGGCAAAGTATAAAAGCAAGATTTGTAGTTTACCTGAATTAAAGATTTAGCGATTGAGGGCTGTGAATTCTCAGGATGCAGCCACACTTGTGCCTACAGTCATTACTTTTAGCGATTCAGCCGTGAAATGTAGGCAACAATGACAAATATCCACACATTTTTCAGGGCCAATTATCCACCTTGCTCCAGGGATTTAGGCTAGGGAGGAGAGTATAAATAACTTGGTTCCTCGTTTGTGCTTGTATGAATCGATATGGGGACATGAGTTTTAAAAGGAATTTATTTAGACCGACCTTTATTTTTATATTAGCTTTTAGGGAGAATTGCAATGGGGTCCCAAACTTTTCAATTTATTTCAGAACACACCCAAACTTTTTATTTTTATATTCACAATTTCAAACCTTTCACTTGGACTATAGCCAGAGGACAATGGACATCAAATATATTTATTAGTACATTAATTGGAGAAATAATCAAGAATGTCAATAGTTGGAATTTATATATATATATATTAGAATTCAATCGCGAGGCAATAAGTTATTCCCATGTCGCACTAATTTATTTTTGAAGTTTAAATAGATAAAAAAAATTGGTCGCTTTGTTGTTGTTTTTTTTTTTTTTATAACCGTAGATGTTCGAGCCAGCTTACGCGCACCTCTACTAATTCCACGGGGCCTTGAAGTTTACAGTCGGGTACTCACCTCAGTGACCCTGAGGGAACTCGAACTGGTGAAAAATTGGTCGCTTTATTAATTCAACATAGTGACATCGTGACAAAGGAAACTAAGTTCTAATGAATGAAAGAAATTGAAAAATTAGATCTTTGTTCAATAAATTTGAAATCATACCTAATATAAAATTAAAATATAATAGCATAATGTTTTGATTTGACATGTCATCACATGTGAAATAATAGACATAACAAGACTTTTTGTCGAAAATTATTACTTGGAAGAGATGACATCCAATTTCGAGTTGTCAATTAAACTCATTTTTAATTTTGTAATTTTTTAATTAAATTTTAGTTTAAAGTTATAAATTATCAAACTTCATTTTCAGTGCTACGTTCCAATTAATCCACTACATTTTATTCACATGTCATTTTTAACTTTTTCCATACACACTTTAACCTTTGTTATGTAGTCATTAATAACTTACCTCGAGCACGAGGACTAACAAAAGGTCCACTTCCATAATTGGGGGATTTTACTCCTCGGTTATGTATGTTCTCAGTATATTTGGGGGATGGACCCCCTGCTTGCCCCAGAAATTGCGATAGCACTTATCGAGAAAATTGTGCTCGGGATGTTTACTTGGTCAAAAATCCCCCAAGTAATCCTCAATTAGGTGTCAAGTCCTAGTCCGAAGAAGATCCTAGCTTTATGCAATCACCCCAACCAAGGAATCCTAGATCACCAAGGAGTCCTATCTTTGGTAACACTTTAAAGAAGGTAAGTTTGGACTCCTACTTATGTTCCAATACATATTCCTACAATCATTCCTGAAAATAAGGAGAAGAATCCTACTTGGACTACGCCACCTACCCCTATAAATATATCTTTCTCATTCATTATTCAGGTACGTTTTTACATAAATTTTCAGCATATTCTCTCTCTAAAATTCCATTTCTGATTTAAACATTGGAGGGACGACAAGGCCACACCTCGACGCCTTTGTTTCAGGTACCGAAAGATTTCAGTTGTGCTCGTTCTCAATTGTCAAGTTCGGGAAATCGACAAGTGCGATTTTTGGTAGCATCATTGGCGCCGTCTGTGGAAAACGCTACCAAAAGTCATGGTTCCACTCCAAACCAACCACCCATTACCTATCCTCAAGTTCATCAGGAAGAATCACCAGGGATGCCACCAGATCCCCCAACAAGAATGGTTACCGTTGGAGCATTCGAAGAGCTCTTGTCACCAGGTTGCGACGCTGACTCAACTTCTCACCCAGAGAAACATTCCCCAACCTCCGATACCAGACACAACCTCGACTCAATCGGAGGGCTTCGTGAATGATGCTCGAGCTCGGGTTATCCGTGACACCAGTGATAAAGTGGATCCGAAGCCTCGGGCATACCTCTAGTAGCCTCAGCCTCGAGATTGGTGACCATGGACACAGGAGAACTCGCTCGGATCATACAAGATGGAATAACAGCAGGACTACAACAGGGAATGATAGGGTTCACCCCTAACACCCCATTCACACAAGAGGTTCTTTAATATCCCCTCCCGAACAGGTTCAAGTTCCCTCATATGAAGGAGTATGATGGGACCGCCGACCCCATCAACCATCTTAATGTCTATACAGAGTCATGAACCTACAGGTCGCGCTGGACCAAGTAATGTGCAAGGCTTTTCCTCAGACATTGACTAATGCTGCTCAGTATTAGTTCGCCACATTAAAGTTAACTCTATATCGTCATTCTCAGACCTCGCTGACAAATTCTCCGCCTTCTTTATAAGTAGTAAGCGCATCAAGAAGACAGCAGCCACCCTCATACAACTCTACCAGGGGCCAAATGAGACCTTACGAAATTTCATGACAAGATTCAACAAAGAAAGGTTACAGATACCCGACCTTCACATCGCAGCAGCAATCTCAGCTCTAACTTATGTAGTAAGGTATGAGGCATTCAGAATGTCTTTATCTAAGACACCGCCAAAGTCAGTGACAGAGATCTTGACCCGAGGAGAAAAATACATTAAAATGGAGGAGACGATGAAGGCTACCCCTAGCTCTGAGAAATCCTAACTTAAAAGGTCACACGAGCCCATCCTGCGATAGGATCTTGCTCGGGGTAACCAGAGGCAGGAGGGACCACCTAGGCCGTTAACTCGTCTGAACACTTCTAAGTCCAACATACTTATGGAGATCAGAGACATGAAGGAACTTAAATGGCCTCCCAAGCTGTGATCTCCTCCGGAGACTAGAGACAGAAGCAAGTACTATGACTTTCACAAGGATCATGGGCATACTACGGAAGAATGTATAATATTGCAACGGGAGATCGAGGCATTGATCAAGAAGGGATTTTTGAAGACATATGTCGGGAATGACAAGCGTCTAAGGAATGACCACAATAGAGGAAGGACTTCGGGCTCAGGAGGAGGTAACAAATCCACCGCTAGTACTATCAATATTATAGTTGGAGAAATAGTGTCTAGAGAAGACTCAACAAAAAGAGAAAGCAATATGCTCGGCAGTATGGATCGGCCCAGGAGACTACTCTTTCCAACGTCTAAGACATCACATTTAGGATAGGGGATCTGGAAGGCATAACATTTCCTCATGATGATGCCTTGGTCATAACTGCCATAATAGCCAATTTTGAAGTCAGGAGGATACTTGTGGACAATGGGAGTGCAACCAATGCATTGTCCCGTGATGCCTATGAGAAGATGGGGATTTCTACCAGCCAACTCAAGATGGTCAAGACTCCGCTCCAAGGATTCGGGGTTGGAACAATCATTCCGAAAGGAATAGTTGACCTTCAACTAACTTTGGGTTTGGACCAGAAGCAGGTGACAGAGATTATGCCCTTCCATGTGGTCCGACCTCCGTAGCATACAATGCCATTTTAGGAAGACCACTACTCAACAAAATCAGGGCCATTGTATCCACCTTCCACCTTGCTATGAAATTCCCAACAAGTCATGGCATAGGGGTTGTATGTGGAGATCAAACAGCGGCAAGAAAGTGTTATATCTCAAATATTCAGGGTTTGACCACTGACATCATGTAACTATCCACCCCTGAGCTCGAGCTCGAGCATTGTGATAGACTTGCACCAGTGGAAGATTTGGTAGAGGTTGAGCTCGAGCATAGTAAGAAGGTAACCGTCGGTCGGGAGCTCGAGACCAGTTTGAAGGAAGAACTCATCAAGTGCTTATCCCGCAACTTTGATGTATTTGCTTGGAAAGTTGAAGACATGCTCGGGATAGATGCCAATATTATTATCAATCGATTGAATGTGAGGTCTGATGCTGGCTCATAAGGCAAATGAGGAGACAGTTTGCTTAGGAAAGACATGAGGTAATACGTGAAGAGATCAACAAACTCGTCAATGCTTAGTTGTTCATCAAGGAGGTCCAATATCCAGATTGGCTCGCCAACATTGTTCTTGTGAAGAAGGTCAATGGAAAGTGGAGAGTGTGTATTGATTTCATAGACCTCAACAAGGCATGCCCAAAAGACAGTTATCCTCTATCTCAGATCGATAATTTGGTGGACAGCACCTCGGGTCATAAGTTGTATAGCTTTCTTGATACCTTCTCGGGCTATCAGTACATTCTTATGGCTAGAGAAGATCAAGAGAAGACTTCATTCATAGCTAACTCTGATATCTACTATTACAAGGTCATGTCATTCGATTTGAAGAACGCAAGGATGGCATACCAAGGGCTCATCACTAAAGTTTTTGCAGATATGATTGGAAGAACCTCGAAGCCTACGTCGACGACATGGTGGTCAAGAGTAAGCGGTAGATGAGTACATCGCCGACCTTGAGGAGGTGTTCTCAACGATGCGGAGGTATAAGATGAAGGTGAACCCGATGAAATGTACTTTTGGGGTAGCATCAGGGAAGTTCTTGGGTTTCATGATCAGTCACGGGGGGATTGAGGCGAATCTAGACAAGATACGGGCTTTAATATCTATGGAATCACCTAGAAGCAAGAAATAGGTCTAGAAGTTCACAGGTCGGGTTGCCGCTCTGAATATGTTCATGTCTAGGGCAGCTGATGCTGATAGGTGTTTTCCCTTCTTCAATGTCCTAAGAGGTAATCAGAACTTCAGTTGGAATGAGGATTGTGAAAGAGCTCTCCAGGAACTCAAACAGACGTTGGCTACTCCTCCAGTACTCACAAAACCTGAGCCCGGGGACACATTGTACTTATATCTAGCCATATCTCAGAATGCAGTAAACGGAGTACTGGTGAAAGAGGTGAATAACGCTCAACAACCCATCTACTATGTGAGTAAGGTATTGTTGGACGCAGAGACAAAGTACACATCGGCGGAGCAACTTGCCTTGGCGCTGATTATGGCAGCTCGAAAGCTACGTCAATATTTTCAGTGGCACCCCATTATAGTGCTTACAGATCAGCCACTCAGGCAGATACTTCAAAAGTCGGATGTGTCAGGAAGATTGTTGTAGTGGGAAATTGAAATTGGTGAATTTGATATAGAGTTCAAACCCCGACCTTCTATCAAAGGACTAGTTATGGCGGATTTCATCGCAGAACTCACCCCTAGGCCTCGGGGGCCAGGGGACTACCCGACCATCCTAGCAAGTGAATGGGAAATATTCTCAGACAGATACTTCAAAAGCCGGATGTCTTGGGAAGATTACTAAAGTGGGCCATCGAGCTTGGTGAATTTGATAATGAGTTCAAACCCCGACCTTCTATCAAAGGACAAGTCCTAGCGGATTTCATCGCGGAACTCACCTCGAGGCCTCGGCTGCCAGGAGAGAGCTCGACCACTATGGCAGAGGTATGGAAAATATCTGTCGATGGAGCATCCAACTTGTCGGGCTCGGGTGCAGGGGTCATCATCATCAGCCCAAACAAACTAACCGAAATACAATGTGCTCTCAAATTCGAATTTGAAGCTACCAACAATGAGACGGAATAGGCGACCGTGGTCATTGCTCTTGAACTCGCAAATATCTTGGGGATTGAACACCTCAAGCTCTTTAGCGATTCACAGCTGGTGGTAGGGCAAATCGAAGGAGCATTTGAAGAAAGGATGAGAAGATGAGCATGTACTACTTGAAAGTACATGATCTACAAAGGAGGTTTAAGGATGGTCAAATTCTGAAAATTGCCCGGGCTGATAATGGAAAGGCAGATGCGTTGTTAAGACTTGTGTTCATGGGACTAAATGGCCTTAACAAGATAGTCCACATCAAAATCGTGACAAAACCGAGCAATGGTCAAGGATTGGCAGTCATGGACATCGATAGTGAGTCCTCTTGGATAGACCCCATAGTTGAATTTACAACTAATGGAAATCTCCCTGAGGATCCAAAGGAAGCTAGGAGCATCCGATCTAGAGCACTAAAGTATTGCATGATTTAAGGAGTCCTCTTTCGCATGAGCTTTACACTTTCGTACCTCAGATGCCTCAAACCTTCGGAATCAACACAGGCTATGGCAAAAGTTCATGAAGGCAGATGTGGAAATCATCAAGGAGCATGAGCACTCGCCTTTAAACTTATAAGGTTAGATGCCATTGACTATGTGAAAAAAATGTGACAAGTGTCAAAGGTTTGGTAACATCATCCATGCCCCCGCTAAAGAGCTCACACATGTTTGGCTCCCTTCGAGCAATGGGAGGTCGACATCATCGGGCCCTTTCCGATAGCAAGAGGACAATTGAAGTTTGTGGTTGTTGAGTACTTTACAAAGTGGGCAGAAGTAGAGCCCCGGGCAACAACGGAAGTCTATTATGTATAGGTTCGAGTTACCAAAGGTGCTCATCACTGACATTGGAAAACAATTTGATAATGCACAGTTCAGAGATTTTTGCACTAACCTCGGGATAAATCATCGCCTAACTTCGATCTCACACCCCCAGAGTAATAGTTTGGTTGAGGTTACTAACCGGATTATACTTCAAGACCTTACCTTTCATGCTGGATTTTGGGTTGGAGGCCACTATCCCCATTGAAGTTAACCTTCCATCACTAAGGCATATAGAGCATGACGTTGGGGAACGTACCACTGAGCATCTCAACCTGTTGGAGGAAACACGAGAATAGGCTGCACTACGAGTCACCCCATATCAAAACAGAATGGCCAGTACTTCAACAGAAAAGTCAGACCCCGAAGATTCAAGATAGGGGACTTGGTACTCAGAAAGGCCGAAGCTGCCGATCATGCCCCGAGTAAACTCGGACCAGTTTGGAAAGGACCCTATGAAGTCCTTCGACAAGTTCGAGGGGGAGCATACAGCTTGAGAGACATGTCGAAAAGACCACTCCCAAAATCGTAGAATGTCGACAACCTCAAAGCCTGTCACAAGTAAAAGTCATAATCTTATTATGAGTATTGATTTACTTTTACGCATTTTCTTTTGTTTTTTTGTTAGTTTGGTTTTTCATCGGGCTTGCACGCCTTGCGAGTTTTTACTCTCGGCAGTTCATTCTTAAAGGCCTACGACCCATTCTTGTTTCATAACATAGCAAAGTTTATATGAAGTAACAGTTGAGAGTGTCCCAACAAAAAATTTGTTATGTGTTTTTCCCGAAGCCTGCCATGCGCAGGCACCTTTGAGACATGCAACATGTATGATCTCCCAAAAAGCCCTGTAGGGCCCCTCATGGTAAACATGCCATGAAAAGTCTCCGAGACTTGCCACAGGCATGATCTCTCAAAAATCCCTGTAAGGCCCCTCATGGCAAACATGCCAGGAGCATTCTCCGAGACTTATTACATGCAAGATCTCTTAAGAAGCCCTGTAGGGCCCCTCATGGTAAACATGCCACGAGCACTCTTCGAGACTTGCCGCATGCATGATCTCTCAAAAAGCCTTGTCTGGCTATCATGGCACGATCACCTCAAAACATGCCATAAACGTTCACTTAGACGTGCTACGAGCATGACCTTGAAATAGCCTTACTACCTCAAGGCATGACGCAACTAATGCCCGACCAATAGAAATTGAATATTGGGCTTAAATGCCATCAAACAGTGCTCGAGCTCGAGATAGCATCACGAATGACCCCATCGTCATCGGTGTCAAAACGCTCGGTAAATGCTAATCATTCGTCGTCGAGATTTTCTATTTGTGAAATCTTCGGACATTTTCCTTTAAAAGTTCTCAAGGTTCTTATAATCGTATAAGTCCTTGGGAGTGCGAGACAAATCAAATAAAAGATCTTTAAAAAAAAAAAAGTCGAGCTCTTAAATTTACCAAACTTGTAAAGTTATCACCAGTTTTGAGGACCTTATAGTCGTCGAGTTTTAAATATTTAAAATCATCAAGGTTTTATGTATTTAAAGTCGTCAAACTGTAAACCTTTTTAAATCATTGAGTTTTTAAAGAAAGACCTCTTTAAAGTCATTTAGTTTTAAACCTCTTTAAAGTCATCAAGTTTAATCTTCTTCATGTCTTCGAGTTTTTAACGTATAAAAATTCTTATTAACTGCAAGTTTAAAGTACTCGCGATTTTAAAGTCCTCTAATGTCCTCGAGATCTTGGAATTTACGAAATCCTCGAGACTTTATCCTCGTTCCTACAACTTTAAATTTATCAAAGTCATTGAGTTTTCTAAAGACGTCGAGATCATACAGTCATTCATATCAATATTTTAAGATCGAGCACTTGATAAAAAGGTCAAGCAATTAACATAGCAAAAAGACAGACATAACAATGTTTTCAAGCAATGCTCGTGCAAAATACATGTTCATTACAAAAATTTCAATCGAAATCAGCCCCGGGGTCATTGGTCGAACTGGATGGTTGTTGTCCTCAACATTGACCTTGTTTGTCGCCTCATCAAATTCGGAGAGCTCGAGGTCTTCAACCACTTCTGGAATCCCCTTCAAGTCCTCGGGCTTTACATCAGGTCTCGACCGTAAGAAAGATCGAGCCTCCTTGAGGGCATGAAAGTACAAGCCCATAGCGTACTCGCCCCTCAGGATGGCCAAATCTCGAGCTTCTATGAGTTTCCCCTCGAAGTCTTTTTGGGATCGCTCGAGCTCCAATTTCAATTCATCAGCCTCATCCCAAAAAGAGCCCGTCTTGTCCAAAGCCTTCCTAAGTTCGTCCTTGGGCTCATCGCGCTCCCTCACGAGAAGGGCACGCTCGACCTTCAGCCCGAAAATTTGTTGTTCTCGTGCCTTCGCCTCCTCAAGAATGCTTGATAATTTTCAGGACTCATCAGCCCCTTCAAAGAAAGTCCTCGAACGATGCTCATGGCCTATATGAATTTTGGGCACGAGCTATTAGTAGAGATTAACAGTTAGAAGCAAATAATAATAATAAGATAAAAGACATCGAGCTCACCTTGGTAAGCAGAGTCTCGAGCACATCGTCCCCAGGCCTCAAGTCCCTACTATATTTGTCTATGATGCCTGGAACAAGGTGACATAGTTCTCGGTCCTCAAGCCTCCCAGATCGTGGTAGAATGCCCTCATCGTCGAGGTTTTGGGAAGGTCCCTTGAGGATTTCTCGGGCTTACAAATCGAGCAGCAACAGGCCTTCCTGATATGATCTGGGCTAGGCATCAAGTGGACGAGAGATGGAGGTGCATTGAGGAGAAGTCAAAGGCAAGCTCGGGAATAAAAATTCCTTTTATTTTTCCGCGAATTTCCTAA
>CAIGRO010227503.1:0-11702 GCA_903798355.1 Fraxinus baroniana | reverse complement strand
AACGTGTCGATGACGTGTCGTGTGTACTTTTTTTTAAAAATCGCATGTCAGCGTATCCGACACGTATCGTGTCGGACACACGTGTCCGTGTCGGTGCATCATAACTTTTAACATTTAGTATGTTTAGACATGTTACCTTTTCCTTAACTATGTGTGAAAAAAAAAAAAAAAAAAAAAAGATGCTTAAATCGAAAAAAACTGGGTTTTAACATGATTCGATTAATCCTCGATGTTGGCAGTGGGTACATACATTATAGGAAACAGCATAATTTGAAGAGAATTATGAGCATGCCAACTTTTACTCGAAACAAAGTAAAACTTCTTTTTCACAAATTCATATTCTTCGAAAAAGTAGAATTCCGATTATCAAAGCTCAAACAATTTCTTGACTAAAAAAGTTAAAACAGATTAACAGAAAATAAGCAAAAAAAAATTAAGGGATCTTTCAAATAGATTATCAGAAGCAAAATCTTTAATTCAGAAACCCATAACCTCTATATGTTCATTATGAACTCACAGCAGAAATAAATGAAAGTAAACCCATATGAATGATCGCATGGCCGACTCGGTTTCTGCAATTTTCGAGCGGCTTTCAAGCGAAGATGAACGTACCTTAAAGATATGGAAGTTGGGTTGCTAGCCTGCACTTGCAATGTGAATTGCTTCTTCTTCTGCTAACTTCTCAGAACCGGGAAATAAAGGCATCCTATGCTCATATATAATAAATTGGTGTTTACACGGGAAAGGAAGGGCGCCGACCTTTTTCATAAATTGTAATTCCGCTAGACCATTCTGTTTATGCGACGTGGCGGTTAGTTGTTTGGACATTTTATATTTTTTTATTAAAGATTTTTATAGTGTCGATGATTTGACTTTGTGGCCAAACACGACATAATTAGTATTAACTTTCTAGTGGGCTAATTAGTTTTTCCATAAATGGAATTAGAATAATGATATATAACTCTGTTGATAATATAGGATGAGTCAAGTAATAATGTTATTTAAGAAATTATTTTAACTTTTGCTTAGACCCTGTTTGGTACGCATTAAAATTTTCATTCTCATTTTTCTACTCATTTTCAATCATACATTCTTCAATAAAATAATATTTTTCATCACATTAATAATTTTTTTATTCTTTTTCAACCACATATTCTCCATCAATCTACTATTTCAGAATATATTTTTTCCAAGATAATGTGCTCAAACACACCCTATAATAGTTATTTTAGACCATATTTTTCTAATACGCTTTTAATCAAATAAAATACTTTCGGAAGTTTATCCAAACATGATTAATAGCGTCTTTTTAGCCTCAGAAACAATTTTGACTTTTCAAAAGTCTTATCAAATAAGTCCTTGGTGACGTTTAACTTTAGTCTTTTTTTTTTTTTAACATCGCATTTAACTTTAGTCTAGGTGATTAAATTTGAGATATCATGTGTTACCATGTATATTGATATTAAATGTTACTAATGTTAGATAATACTACTCATAATGCTATAGCAATAGTATCGATTTATTTGACATTTGAGCTATTATCTTATGAACTATGCTACATGTACCAATTTTTTTTTACCTAATCCAGGGGTGGAGATCACATCTTGGGATTTTTTCTTCACACGGGGCCCATGTGCATGTTAGAGGAGGTTAACAATTTGGTAAATCTTTTTATGTACAAATATTTTATCCTTATCGTATTGTTCAATGAAATTAAAATGCATATTTATTCTTTGAACAACATGTCAATGGTTCCACTTTCCACATAAATCAATATCGAGCCCAACATATACTCAATTACATTACTTATTTTGAATGTTACATTATCATTACTCTTTTAAGTTTCATAAAATTAACGTCTTATTTCCCACCATATATTTGTTAGCGCATAACCATCAAGTAAAATGTTCTAGAAACATAGCAATAATCCCTTGTTTTTGTATGGGGACCTAAAAATCTCAAAGTTTTATACCAAACTTAGATTAATTATGTTTGTGTGGATCTAGTCTAAATAAGTTTACGGGGTGTTTGAGCCTCGTTCTCTTTTAAATATATATTTTGAAATAGTAGATTGATGGAGAATGTGTGATTGAAAAAGAAATAATTTTTTTTTATTTACCTATAATATCATTTTAATGAAGAATGTGTGATTGAAAAGCAGAGGGATAAAAATGTATTTTGAAAAAAAAATGAAAATCAAACAAGCCTCAAACTTAATTAGTTAATGAAATAATTTAAAATGTTTATAGTGGTAAATGACGTTATTTGAGAGCTGTATTTTGTCTTCTATGGAATATATATATTAATCTCATAATCCAACAGAAGCCCACTCTACCACTTGTGTGGATTTTATGTTCATCAAGACGAATTTAATAATATATCTTTTAATTAAAAAGTTACATTTATTTATTTATTATGAAGCTGACAAATAAAACAATACTAAACAAGAGTGAGGTAGTCTCAGCTGAGCTGGCAGCTGCAGTGTGAAGGTTCGATTCCTACCTCTAATAAGACTTGAAATTAGACTCATTGTGGGCACCAGTATGGCAGCCCTGTACTTTAACCTGCTGAGGCACATCCCACGATTTACCTCCTCCACGATACTCTAGGGGCGGGACGGTGGGGGGCAAGGTGGGGTTCAACCTTTTTTATTGTTGTTAGTACTATGTTGTTAGTGTCACGTTTGTCTTCGGAAAATTAGTTTTTAGATTTTGATTATCATGACATGCTCCTTTTTAACAAGTATGTTTGGACATGTTTATATTTTACATATTTTTTTCTAGGAATATTCAAGTTAAGATAAAAATATATATATAAATAAATAAATAAACTTAGCTAGTAAAATAATAACTTTCAAAAACTATGTGGGACAAATATGCTTATAGTGTGTATTTATCAATATTTAGGTCCATTTTACATAATTTTTACATTTGGAACTTTTTAAAAATAATACTTTTTGAAAACTAATTTTTAAAAGAGAGAGTTTTTAAAGGAAACCACATTTAACCAACTTCCTCTAAAAATTCTTTTAATTAAAAGAGACACTTCATAAAATTAACCGAACAATTCAAAAGCTGCTTTTGACTTTCTAAAAATCATGACAAACAAACTCTTGGACCAACGTATAAAAAAAATCAAGTTTTAATGTTAGTAAGATGAACCTTTTTTTTTACTTCTTTTCTTATTTTTAATCAAATAGCACGTGCATAAGTTTTGATTGACGAACATTATCGACTACGACATAAAATCTTTCAGAGAAGTATATAGAACCTTGCAAGGAGCTCTCTCTCTCTCTCTCTCTCTCTCCCCTGCATAAGTTTTGATTGACGAACATTATCGACTACGACATAAAATCTTTCAGAGAAGTATATAGAACCTTGCAAGGAGCGCTCCCTCCCTCCCTCTCCCCCATAAGTCTTGACACAAGGATAGAATTTTAGTTCTTGCAAAATAAGATCTAGCTGATAGTTCGACCAATGTAGCTAAAATCATTGAACGCTGTAAAAAATCGACTAAAGTTGGTTGAAAAATCTTGCATTGAAAATAAAGTAATACTGAAGTGTCAAGCACCAGTCTAAGTGTCAACTGCATGTCATTAAATCATATGTTCACTTAAATGTAATGTCACATTATTCATTTAATCGAACATATCAATTGTGGTTACATAGACTGATGCTCTATTACCACTGATGCTAAATAACATTATCTTGAAAATAATTGCAGTTGAATAATACACACCCCAGCAATTAGCAGAACTACTTCAAAATGATCCATATCAGTTCAATGTGCACCTTGAATGCTGTTTCGAAAACAAGGATTTAAGCTAGCATTTTGAACTAAAGATTCAAAACATATACGAAGTTCGAACATCCCAAATTGTATCAGTTGATGCTTTTACCTTGGACAGCCACCAATGGTACTGTTGCGATAGTATGTTTAAAATCCCGACAGATGTGCAAACAAGCAAAAACAAGGATAGGAGCAAATGTCAGATTATTTGTCACAGAACCCTGGACACAAAAGCTTAAATACATACAAGAGTTTAGCAAAAAGTCGTGCCATGAGAAGTAACCTTAGCATTATCTCAAGCTTCGTCCTTCTCTCAAGCTTCTCCCTCTCCTATACTCGATTTCTGTATCAGAATTTGATAAGCATAAATGATGTTTCTGGCTGATTCTGGAAGCTTCCACATTATGGAATACGTCGTCATTATCACTCACAACGTAGTTATCAGGATTGTTTCGTCCAGAACCATCTCCAAATCGACTGTGAGGAACATGATCTGAGATATAAAAGTAAAAATGTAAGAAGATAACGTTATCCTAAACAACATTCGATCTGGTAATTCAGATTCAATCATGAATGCATGATAGAGCCTATGAACACCAGCAAATAATAAACTTTAATCAAAATGGGATTGATGGGACACAAATAAATATCAAAACGGTACTTCCAGCATTGAATATACAAGTATATTTAATATAATGCAATTTTTAGGGCAGGAACACCACAGGAGAAAGCAGAAATTAGAAGATCTAACAAAGTGATTGGTACAGGCACTTCAATTAAATTATGTTAGGAGTTCACTTATTCTTATTAGTTTAAAATCAGGCACTCAGCTCAGGTACTGATAGACAAATAAGTTAACCTTCAAAACCATTGCATGAACCAGGCACTCCAAAGCATGCCCCCTGAGCATGATTCTGGCTTGCTTTACCAAACTGTGGGCATGGAAAATCTTCACGTGTCTTATCTGCGAGTGGATTTTCGACTGCTGGGGCAGTTATGATATCCCCTTCATGTGGCTTATTAGAAGTACAAGGTGTCATGCTAAAGGAATCCCCTGTTACATCAGAAATCTCCACATATTGAGTTGTAGTGATGATTTCATCAGCACTGAACCCAAAGGATGCTCTGTAAGCTTCGATTTCCTCAACATCTGGTTTGCAAGTTTTGTTCTGCCTATTCTGATGCCCATTTCCATAACTTGAGTAAGCATCTGATTCCCTGGAAATACTCAGCCTACCACCAGAATGAGAAAATGTAGAGTGGTCCAAGTAGAATTGAGCAAATGTTTCTGGGCAGAAAAAATTGGAATCTTGTCGCAATGTGGAGGCAGCACCAACTGGTTTAAGCCCAAGTAACCTGCCAGGCTCAGATTCCGTGCATGCAGTCTCTTGTGAACGAATTGAGGAATCCCATAGCCGAGGAAACTCCCTTTCACGAAAAGACGATGATAGGCCATCACCAGATGTTCTTGAAACAGGTGATCTGAGACTGCTAGCGGGGCTTTCAGGATAAAGTGAATAATTCATTTGAAGATAATTGGCATTAATCTGACTGTCTTTATCAGTGGCTTTAAGATTGGCAGATGATGAAAGGAACTGAGCGTAAGGCACATCTGGGGAAGAAGGAGTAGTGATATGTGCCAACTCGGGTGGGGGAGTTAGAGGAGCCGTGGATGGCTCAGTTGTGAAAGTCGAGAAAACGGGAGGAGATACGAGTTGCATTTCATGGGCATATGGACCTGTGACAAACATAGTAGATGAAGTAACTCCCGGCGAATTGGCTGACAAGAAACAATTGGGTGACTGTGCTGTTGAAGGGAGTGCAGAATTCGAGAAGGACACAGGTGAAGATGGTGGGGCTAAAATAGATGTAGACTGATTAGGCAATCCACCGGCCCGATGTCCATTTGGCTGATTTGATAAAGAATTGGTCTCTGGACTGCGAGATGAAGGTACAACACGTTTTCCACCTTTTTGTTTGCCAAAACAAGACAGTCCACCCCAACAGCCTCCCCATCTCTTTAGCTGTGAAGTATCAACATGGTAAAGCATTAGCCCCCAAATGCTCATGGAAACAAAGTTTCATAAAAACACCTCAACATGTAAAAGAATTTACTAAAATGGAATTTTAAGCAGGAAATGTCAAGGCGAAAATAGGAATCCAAGAACACAAATAAGTAGGATCATTAATAGCAAGGTTATATAAAACAGTTGAGGATATGTACGCATATTACATATCATGTAACCCATTTCCCTAGTACATAGTTTGAGGGCACTCCATTCAAGTAAATCCGCGGGAGCCACCTGCCCGTAAAATGTGCACCAAAAACAGGATTCTATGCAAGTAAAGCTACGTTCAATTAAAATGATGCTCCAATGACATAAAAACTCTCATCACTTGAACCGATCTGAGAGGCTCATTCAGCAATATAAAAATCGTCAAATTTCAATCATTCAATCACATTCTCGAATAGTATGCCTTTATTAACCCCGTTGACTACAACTTAATGGGAACTGGTTTTAAATTTTCTTCAAAATATTTTATCCTAAATAAGGAGACGGTCAGGATTGAGTTGAGTTCTCCTCCATCAGTTTTGACGTTGGAAGCAATCCACTCATATAAAGTTTTTTATGGTAATTTTTTAACATTTGGTATTAAAAGTTTCTTCTTAACCATGCATGGCCAAACAAATCCTATTTTTGTGAACAGAAGTACGTGGGATGCACCTAATCACTTCCAACCGAGACTTGAAATTCAAACAAATTTATAATCTGTATCTTGCTTAGAATTTTATTAAATGCATATAGTTTTGTGAATTGTCCACAAAGTTCACAAAAATCATATGTAATATAGCTTGATTCTTGACGAGTTTTTATCTCCGGCAATTGAAGTCTAAATATAGCTCAAAGATCAATGGATCGCATTTCATTTTTAAACCGTGACTTGAGAAATAGATAATGCACCTAGACGATATCATTGCCATTTATAAGGAACGTAATTTGGTCCAGCCCATCTCATAAAATAACACATTCTCCTAAACAATAACAAAATAGAGTAAAGAGCATATGTAAATATGAATGCGTGATACATCAATTTCACTCTCTACAATTTAAGAAGTCCATTAACGACGGATCTCTGTTATCACAAACTAAGGAAGCTGACCCAACCTTCACTATCTGGAACTAGTTTGATTTAGTTAAGGGAAAAAGAACAAATTTAGAAAGCCCATTAATAGTATACCAAGGTACAAAGTGATGACAACACAGGAATCACATCAACCGACAGTTCCAAACTATTAAATTTAGGTCCATTTAATCCAAATAAAGTTAAAGTGTCTCCCAACTAATTTCTATTTTATCAATTTAATTACTGGCATACAATTTTTTGAAATGGCCTCAAAATTCTCAAAATATATGAATAGGATCATAGGAAACTGAAGTCTTAATGACTGCATCAACGATCCAGGAAAAAAGACAATGACAAGAGACAACAGCTGACGTTCCATACCTTAGATCAACTGAATATGTAATAGAGAAATTTTAATGCTTAAAAAAAGGGTTTTATCAAAATAAAATGAGTTAAGTAAACAATTTGTTTGCAGTTAGAGTGAGAATGCTACAAAATAACTTATAATCTAAATATATAAATGTTCCGGCAAAAATCAGAATACATCCTTAGGTCGATACTGTCTCAAAGTAAAATTTAGTGGAATAGTGTAATACTTTAACTCTCAACAGGAACATATGGTTAAGTGCTCTATTATAAAAGGGAAATTTTCTGAACTTATCTTCTGGAGAAAAAGTTGCGTTCTTGAACTCTGTTATGCTTTGTCCACGAAGTCAGGTTGTAAATCATTAATTCTTAAATGTAAACTTCAAAAGGTAATTGATGGAATAGACAATCAAAATACATTGCTCTTCTATGTTATGACAAGTTTACCCCATCATACCCATTTTTCAAGCTAGTCAGAAAATTGAATATCCTTAAATTCAGGCCCAGTAACAAGTTAGGCAGAGACCATCAAGAAAGATTTAAAGTATAATGACTCCAGATGGTCAATTCCGTTCCACTGTTCAAGTACAGAGCACGCCAACTTGTACTGCCCGTAAAGTTCATATCCACACATATTTTTGTGGGTGTGGGTGTGGGTGTGGGTGTGGATGGTGAGCAAGAAAAGAGTAAGAAATCAAAATACCCCAGGAGCTGGTGGTTGTGGAAATTGATTCTGCTCGGACCCCATTGATCGGTGTGGACTGCAGAATGTCAAGAATAGAATAAGGATTCTCGTTTTGTTCCCTTTCGTGGTGTACTATCCACCCACTTATATTTTCAACCAAGTGTGCCTTGCAACTTTTCTGCAAGTTTCTGGTGCATTCATTTCCCTCTTAAACATACAAGCACCAAAATTTAAAGTTAGGATATCCAGTGATAAAGGCCGAAAGTCAACAGTATATATAAATGATCCAAAATCCAATGGCCCCTCAAACAAAAGCTAACATTACATAAATGTGTACAGACTTTCTGAAATATACAAACGTTATCCAGCAAAAAAGGGATCCAAAATCAACGTTTACCTTTTCCATGTAAGTTATGTTTGTGATCATTGATAACCCAGTCATTCATTTATGTCCATACAAAGGACAAATGAGTAGTTACACTATTTCACATAAATAAGCCATATGCTTGCTTGATTAAGTCTTAACCAATAAACCTATTAAGGCTTTGGGATTCCATCTTAAAACGTTAACAAGTAGTCCAAGCACTATTATGTTGGTTTATATTTTTATGTTTTTTCGCTGGGATTATCCCTTGACCAAAAACCAATCAAAATTTCTTTTCCTCTTTAACAGGCTGACAAAATTTGAGAAAATAAGATGGGTCAAAATCAAAATACATACTTTCTTATCCGACATTTATAGTTTTTCGTGCTAGTAATTCAGATGTTCTAAATTCTCGACATCAAGTGTTTGGAATTATTTAAACTCATTTTGTCAGCATTTACACTATTCTGTCCTACCTAATTGGAAAACGAGAAAAATGGGCATTCTACCTACATGAAAGCGATCCCATTTTTTATTTTAGAAAAAAAATGCTGACTGCCGCCATGATACTTACATAACTGTAAATACTTCCCGCATCATTAAAAATGGCCACACATAAATAATATTATTATTCCATCCTTAAACCAAAACCACAGAAAATGAAGAATCCATGAAAGAGAACACAAAAGACGCAGACCCACAGAATAAAACTACCAAAAAATAGCAACCATCAAGAAAATGAGAGAGATCAAAGCATTATTAACTGAGGCAAGTGGCAGCTACATTCTTTCGTGTGCCTTGCTAGTGGAGAAAAACCAATGGATCTAGAAAAAGCAAGTGATTTAGTAAGCTACTGGGAGTTAGAGGACGCCCGAAAATTAGAAGAGGCAACGATCAGATCTGATTTGCAATCTGGATTTTGATTTTTATTACAGAGATTGTTTTTTAGAAAAAAATAAAGGAAATGAAACGTTAACTGAATTAGAGAGGTGTACATCTAAATTCTAATCGGATGAGATAGTCCAGATGGCAGATGGTCCCTCACCTATTGTCTTTGTAACAAATGAGTCCCTAATCTTTTTCTATTGCATTTAAATTCCCAATGTGTCATTTTTTGTCGTAGAGAAACCATTTTATGTGCTTAAGATGTGTTTGCTTGCTTAAGTTGTCCTCGTATCTCTCTAATGTTTTCACAATCATGCTATATTATCTGAAAAAATTGTCACATTCCTTGATAGAATGCCACATCATTGAACTATTGAAAAAAATCAATTTTTGCATCCAATTATCTGTAGCCACCACTGCATCTGTCAAATAGGTAGACAATAATTTCTGACAAAGTGACTTAACTCAATGCTTTCATGGACGAGGTGTACATGAATCTCGAATATACATGACAACATAGTTTTGTGTCCATAATAAGCTCTAGAGTTGAGATGCACCATTATATAAAAATGGAAATCAGAAGTATTGCCTAACGTGGCAACAAAGATATTCAATTAGGCTATATTTCTTTTTTTCTTTTTTAATTCAAACCATGCATAGAGAAATATTTTAGTAATATATAAAACTTAAAGAGGGTTATTATGCTTAGTCTTCAATTAATGGAACAAAAATGAGCACTACCCCCATCCATAGTGAAGGATACGATGTAAACAAATTAAGACCAAAACTAAAATTCATGTAGTCTAATCCCAAGTTTAGTCATCGTATGAAGTGTAAGATATCTCGTATCAGCGTTTTTGAATCAAAAGATTTAAAAGAAGAGAAATTTAATATTTAAATGTCTCACATTTTTCAACAAAATAAATATAAAGTCACGTGAAACAATGAATATATAACAATAGTCGAATTTGTTGTTTAGAATGTATTTGGTGCATATTAAAATGTTGGTGCACATTTTGTGAGTAAGAATGCATTTTTACTGTTAATGTGATTGAGAATATGTGGTTGAAAATGAAGAAAAATTTATTGATGTGATGAAAAATATTATTTTATTGAAAAACGTGATGAAAATGAAAAAATTAACGTTGCTCAAACAGGGCTTAGAGTCCTTGCGTCTGGATAATACCACAAGTTTGAGTAGTGGAGTACCTTCTTGAACCTCAGAATTTTGAAGACATATGGTTAAAATTGTACGTTTCGTCTCCAACTTTTACCTCGTTGTTACGTTTTTACCTTAATTATTTTTTTATCTTTAAAGTGCTTGTTTGGCATTGCTTGTAAAGAGTAAGTTATAGTAGTAAAATTAACATAATTTATCCTTATTAAAGCTTGTTTGACACGGATATTTGAAAAATATGTAGTTGAAAATTGAGAAAATTTGTGAATCCTATAAAGTATTTGATAGAAAATAATTTTGGAGAAAAGTAATTTTGGAGAAATATTTAATAAACGGTTTTCTTCAAAATTTCTAAAAAGGCATAACTGCCCTTCAACTTAAATAAAGAAAAAAAAATTGAGAACTCAAATGCCAAGAAAAATTGATCATGTCCTAAATGCTCTTTTAAGTATTGAATGGGAACACTGCCAGTTTAGCCTCCAAAGCCAGTCTCTTATCATCATGCAATGGAATATACTGCCAGAATTATAAAAATAAAACTTTATTTCATCGTGTCGATATAAGAGACCGACGAGTACTGAAAACCAATCGTACAAAACTTTACGACCATCTACGTATTCATCAAACAGTTGAAAATCATACCATCATCTTCATAATTATTTTCCTCTATACCAGCCAATCTCGCATCAGAAGAAACACACAACAAAACCGTAGAGAAGTGCAAAGGCAACCGTAACCATCCCAAATGGCAATTCGGAAGAAGGGGCTTCCTGGCACAAATAGCAAAGCAAGAATAAGTTTCGCCATTACCATATTACACGAATCACTTTCGCCTTATCATGCACTCCTGTCCAAGCTTCTTCCTTCAACTGTGTCCTTTCATCCTTTCTGTTAGCTCGAGATAACTCCTTAATGCTGTTATCATCAAAGCTATTGAATCTTGAAAAGGTTTTTTAATTTAACCAAGAGTCTCCATTCTTCATTAGACAGGTCATCCTGGAGATAATCATGAGTCAGCAAAACTTTGCTTAAAAATTAAAATGGACTTGAGAGCGAAAAACGTGCATATTCTCCTTGCATACAAAAATAAGTTGAATTTTTTCCATACCCGATAATTAGTTTTAAGAACATCAATTGATGTTCTAGAAATTCTGCTGACAAGCTCATCTTCGATCTCAAAATGCCTGCCAAACATCTTCTGCTGTTCATCGGAACTGCTGCCAACTATCTGAGAATGCACAAAAAGGAGGGGGGGGGGGGGGGGTGGGGGGGGGGGGGGGGGGGAAGGGGAGGGGGAAACGGGGGGGGGT